>JAUYWH010000022.1:2422971-2436261 GCA_034779795.1 Ctenopoma multispine | reverse complement strand
CACTCTTGGCCGGGTCTCATAGGCACACGCCGTGGTTCCCTGCAATCCTTTCTCATGTGGCCTGGCCTGCCACAATTTCTTGTGCATGAAGCATGAAGAACTGGACAGCACCAGGCTCTGACATAATCCACGCCTACTGGCTAAAGAAGTTAACAGCACTCCACGAGTACCTGGCAGGACAGTCCTGATACTGAAGGACCCCTGGAAGGGACTGATCCCATCCAACTATCGCCCAATAACCTGCCTCTGCACAACATGGAAGCTCCTATCAGGCATCGTAGCAGCTAAGATGAGTAGGCAAATGGATCAATACATGAGCAGGACTCAGGAAGGAATTGGTAGAGGTACCAGAGGAGCAAAACACCAGCCACTGGTAGATAGAGCAGTCACTCAAGACTGTAAGACCAGACATACCAACCTGAGCACCGCCTGGATTGATTACATGAAAGTCTATGACTCAATGCCTCACACATGGATCCTAGAATGCTTATACATAAATACACACACACACACACACACATATACTTTTTTGTTTTTAGCAAAATATAACTGATAAGACCGGGGGACAGAGAAAGTAAGAAGATAGAAGAAAAGTTAGGGAGAAAGGAGTGGGAGAGAGAGAGAGAGAGAAAGAAAAAAGGGAGAAAGAGGATGAAGACAGTGTGTGTCTATGAGCACCTATTTGTGTTTGCACACCTGTGTGTGTGAGCGCGCTTGTGTTCATAAGGTTTCTCCATGTAAATAGTGTCTGTGGGGAACCACCGTCGCGCCCCCCAAGATATGAAGTAGACATGGAGGAGATTTTTATTGAGGCAACTCTTCCCATCAGTGAAATGGGTAGAGGCTTCCATCTAGCTAAATCATCTTCTATCTTCTTTAAAAGTGGGATGTGGTTTGATTGAGTTAAATATGCCAGCCTAGGTGAAACATTAATACCTAAATATTTAATATTTCCAGATTGCAGTGGAGTGGAAGAAGAGTTCTGGAAGGAGCAGTTGATCAGAAGAACTGTAGCTCTTAACCAGTTTATCAAATACTCTAAGACCGAGAAAGAGTTTATTAATGTAATTACCTCAGAGAGCGTAGCTTGTGAGTGCTGAAGAAAAAGTAACACATCATCTGCATAAAGACTGACTTTATGTTCTACATTCTTGCATCTAATGCCTTTAATCTCTATAGCCTGTCTAATTGCTGCTGTTAGTGGTTCGATAAAAATTGATTAAACAGTGATGGAGAGAGGGCATCCCTGCCTGGTGCCCGTCTTGAGACAGAAGCTGGAGGATGTTTGGTAATTTGTCCTGACACATGCTGTTGAAGAATTATATAATATTTTTAACCAGTTTATGAAAGATTTTCTAAAACCAAATTTGTTGGCTGCAAATAAAATTTCCAATTAACTATCTATCGAAAGCTTTTTCTGCATCAAGAGACAATATTGTAATTTCTATCAAACTGAGTAACCTACGTGTGTTTGTTGAGGAGTGTCTCAATTATGAGAGAGGTTATATTCTCCATTCTTTTTGAGAGGGCTTTGCAGATTATTTTATGGTCAACGTTAATGTTGTTTTTTCTTTATTTATTTTTAACTGGTTAGCTAATTGACCAGATTTGTTACCATGTTAAAAGTGTTCAGAGAGTGTGGTAAAAAAAACGTGGAAAAATGAGCGGATTACACCATGATCATATGTTCACAATCAGCGTAAATGACAAGGCGCAAATATGAATGAACGTATTAATGAAATGTTTACAGGCAACGTATTTTAGTCTACAACATCCTGTTAGTGTAATGAAACTTTATATGTGGTGTTTTCTCCATTTTAGAGATGAACTGGTTTTGCAGCTCCTGATGAATTTAATATGGTGGGAAATAGGCCCAAATGGCTCTTTTAATGCTGAAGGTTGCCGACCCCTGGCCTAGAGTTATAGCACGCTGAGAACACATTAGGAAACTCAGGTGTTTTAAGTTCATCTGCAGCTGTGGCAGGTCTATGAGTCTCTTGTAATAAAACAACGTATGCCTGTAGTTTTTTAAGCTGACTAAATATTTTAACCTCTTCTCTCTGGAGCCAGCTCTATTCACATTCCATGTGACAAATCTTAGTGTGCCCATAGATGTGTGTGTGTGTGTGTAGCTAATGTTGCACGCTGCATGTCATGCTCAAATGAATGAGATATGAGCGAGCGTGTAGACAAGCACCTACACCCATGTATGTCCTATCCGCTAACAGTAGCGAAAACATTGTTATCCAAAGTTGAATGCTGTGGAGACTGACGGTATCTATCATGTTTCTTATGACATATTAGCAAATTGATATGAAAATCTAGACAGACATTAATGGAAGGGTAGGAGAGGAGAGGGAAAAAAACAACAACATATAACTGATTCTTATCTGGCATGGTGTTAATATAACCAGGGAGTGGTATTGGGGAAGCAGTAGAGCTGCCCGTCCACGTAGAGCCGTTCCATGGTGATGACAGCTTGGGAGCCCTTCTGCATGTACCTGCGTCGGATCGGGAACAGAACTTTGCGTCGCTCCGGGATCTCTTTGGGGAACTGGTCGTTTACGCTGAAGTCTGTTCCTTTCAGCTCCATGCCGCGACTCTTGACCTGCTCCTTCTGTTTGAAATATCCAAATTTGGCTACAATAGAACTCTCTCTCTGGGCTCCAGGACTCTTGGCTCCGAGCCGATGGACTCTTTCAAAGCAGATGTTTTTCCCGGTGTCCTCCGGTAACTTCAGGTGTGTTTTAAAAATGTTTTAACCGTAGCTTTCGCATCCTCATTGGTAGATTCCGGGATACCTGAAAACACCAGGTTATCTCTCATGCTACAGGCCTGGAGATCGATGACAGTCTCTTTAATTTTTTTATTTTCTTCATTTAGATGTGTCACGTTCTCAGTCAGAGACTTGACCGAGTCACGTAGTAAGGCGTTTTCAGCGGCCAGTATTTCCACCTGCTGCTGGCTGAATTCCAACGACTCCCTTAAGGATTAAAATTCACGATGCAGGGACAACCTCGCGTCGAAGCTGGACAACCGCTGGTCGATTGAATCCAGGATGTCAACAACACTTTTTTCACTCTGCGATGTCGTTCCTGGTGGTCCTGATGTCTGCCGGCCGACTTCTTTTAGATGACGGCATGTTGCTTTTGGCTGGGTATGATGTATTCTGGTTCTTCTTCATGACTAACGTGTCGAAGTACCAGTCAATGTATTCATCGAGAGTTTCCAAATTGTCTTCGCTGTTCATTCAGTTGTTCATTTAGTTTTTCCGCCAAGTCTCCGGCATCTGACGTCACTTACAGCATTTCCGCTTCCTCCAGCACTCTCCCTGTACTCAATGTTGGTGACCCGGGAAAACTCTGCCACCTTCTTTCTGCGCTGCACCCAGTCAGTACCTCTGTACTTGGCACAACCCCAGATTCTGTAGGGGAACTGATGAAATAAAGAAAAACACTACAGGATTTTGTGGGGCACACAGAACATGAAATAGACAGAAGTGCAAGACAAGAAGGTATTTCTAGACATGTGACAAGAACGTGAAAGTTTGAGATGTGGTCCTACTCATGGATCTCTACTTAAGTCCATTCATTGAGACAAATGACAGTCATAGCCATATAATAATAAACTGGAATTACTTTTGACTTGGATATCTTTAATATGTTGGTTCTTCATTGCTTGAGGAGATCTTTTTAGTGCAGACTAAGCTGTTGAACATCACAGACTCTGTTAGTTATATATTTTAGTTATATGTTGCCTTTTTGTGTTTCTTCTCCCTCTGTAGGTGTGGTTGGAGGAGGAGGGCGAGGATGGAAAGTTGACAGGTACTGCTGTGTTTTGCATGCAGGCAGAGCACGCTGGGACCAGGACATACTACTTCAGTGCAGACAGTCATGAGGAGCAGGAGGAGTGGATCAGAGCCATGAATAAGGCTGCAGAGGTCAATGTTCAATCAACGCAGAGGTGGTATTCACACACAGCCACAGTGTCTTACAACACATACACATAGGCAGCCATGTCCTCCTGAGTTTACTAGGCCAGAATTGCATGGGCTCACATGCATTATTCTTATGTGTAACTGTGATGGTGGTGGTATCAAGAGTAACACCAACTGTGTTGTTTCATGATATTTACACTTAGGTATTGTCCTTCATTCATTATCCAAAAATAAAATTATTATTTATTATCCACATCCACAAATATACTACACAAAGAGTGGTTTTATCCTGTTTACAAATCTGAATGTAAACAAAATTTGTTGGATTTTATAATCATAAATAGAAATTACAAACTGTTACTGGAGAGAAGCATAAATACAGTTTAACCAAAGTTAAATTTGTTGGTAAAATCATGAATCACCAACAAAATAATAGAAATAGACACAGAAAAAATGAATGACACACAAATTAAAAAGTACATTCTTACATACACATTCTCTAATGCTCAGTTCAAGCACTGGACATTGGTCCTAAAGGTTCTAAACCTTGCTATGTAAAGTGCCTTGAGATGACTTTTGTTATGATTTGATGTTATACAAATAAGGATGAATTGAACTGAATTGCAGATTAGTGTCACATGACCTGCTGTCAGATCTGCCTTTGTTGTTGTTCTCCAAGCTTCACCAAAATTGTCTAGTGACCAAGTAAGACTGTGTCCATAAGACTTCAGTTTACAAACCTTAACAGCGATTAAAAGGAATAATGTTCCAAAAGTGTTTTCCTAATAACACATGTAGGAGACTACTTATTTACACTGATCACTGACTAAGCTAATGCATCACATTATCTTCACAGAACCACTTTAGACACTACAGCAGATGTCAACCAAACAATGGTGACGAAGGCACCCAACCCACAACAGGATCCACACACACAAACACATAATGAAACTGACAGTGAACCCTCCACCCAGCCTAAGATAAATGGGGTTAATAGCCTTGAGACACCCCCAACCTCCACCCCTTGCTTGGAACATGCGGGAAAAAGGAATGATGAAATACGAGGTGAAGATGAGGGGGGAGGCCCTGGTCCTGACCATACCAGTAACCTAAATCACCATCCAAATGGTTGGGGCAAATACGGCCCTCACAACTCTATGCCTCACAACAGCAATGGCAAACCCCCTCCAACCAGGACTAACAGTGGACATCACCCTGCTCAGGGACACCTAGATTCCAGTATGCCTGCCACTCAAGAGGAGGAGAATTTGGTGCTGATGAGGGGCTTTGTGCCCAGGACAGCTACAGAGAGGGTGGCACAGAGGAAGAGCTCCATGGCACAGCTGCAGCAGTGGGTCAACCAGAGGCGGGGCATGGCCTCCCAAGAGGACATCAACAGGTAGATTACTGGAGAAGAGGAACAGTATAAAACCTGTACTTTGTCTTTCTGAATCACACAGTAATGTAAAGTAACAAGATCTTAGGATAATTTCTACATTGAGTGGTTTAATCATTATTTTTTAGCTAGTGTTATTGGTCTTTACTTTGAACAGTTATAATATCATGACTGAATGTTGTGTCTCTGTCATGAACATGTGCAAATTAGTTTTCTGTTGAAAACCTTGTTGAATCATGCCGATAGATTTTCCTGTCATTTCAGTCCATCTTGTTATTACCCAGTCAACCGAGGGATCTCACCTGACTATTATGGCTACCCTGGTGGCCCCCAGTATGTAGAGGAGTACCCTCTTTACCCACCAGGGGTCCGACCTGACAGCATCTGCTCTGTCTCTGCTGTGGGAGGATACGATCGACGCTGGACTGTTGAGGAGAAGCGCCGCTCACTGAGGGATGGACCCCTAGTGCCCAGGGACCTATGGGGGTCACAGTATTATGGTGGAATGGAACCATCAATGAGGCGCCTGTCCATTCAGCCACGCTCTAGGTCTGTGCCAAGGTCACCATCTGCATCATCGGGGGGTCCCTACTCACCAGTGCCACCCAACTTTGCGTCCCCAGCTCGATCGACATCTGCCCGCTTTGACCGGGTTTCAGGAAGGATGAGGGAAGATGTGATCTATGCTGATCCATCCATCTATGGTCTAAGGAGATCACTCAGCGCACCAAAGGTGAAATAATTAGTGTGTGTGTTTGTAGAAATTTTTCTATTCAGTTTGAAAAAAGAACTACGACCATATGAATATATAGTTGGTAATCCCCAATCTTGAGTTAACAGTTTCTTTTGTCACAACAAAAATAATATCTGTCATTTTTGATTTTCAAATCAAATTCAAAACAGAACTTTACAATTTCACATAATCAAATGAATATCTACATTTCCTAAAAACTAAAATGTGGAATTTACTTCTACTATCACAAAAAGATTTAGAAAATTTAGCACCATCATGGAGTACAAGACACATACAGACAGCATTAGGTGTAGCCTGGGAAGAAGAAAAAGAAAAAGTTTTGTGTCAAATGTGACTAAGTTCTGGGCCAAATTCAGTCTAAGTTTATCAGCAGAGTTGGTTCAGGAGTTCTTCAGTTTTTCTTCAAAAATGAACAGGCAGAGAGGCAAAAATCAAAGTGTAAAAGGTTTATTGTCAAAAAGAAAGGTAGACACATAAACCAGTGAGTAAGGCCCCGGGGGGCACAGACTGCTGGTTTGGGGCAATACATGGTCTTTTAAACAAGTTAATGGTACCTCCCCAGGGGCTGTCTTAATACCTATCTCACCACCCCTGTATCTTGCCCCCATAGTTCTAAGACCCCTCCTTCTGTCCCTCATATGACTCTAGTCTGTGATATCTAAAAATACATCAGTTAACCCTTTCCCTTGTCCCACTTGGCCTCTTCACTATAAACTTCATTCTTAACAGTAACTTTCAGTAATTCATTGCATGAGTCAACTCAAATTTAAAAGAGGCCTTATGGATATCGGGACAAGCTTCACACACACTTGCTTTGCTGTGTTGTGAATGGGGTAACAGAGTAATATAATATAATATAATCTATTACCATTCTATACTACATAACAAAGTAATGTAGTATAGAATGGTAATAGAGTACTATGACCTACAAGAGCATTTAAAATACAACAAATGAGAGATAAGTGTTTTGTTTTCATGTTTAATTCATTTTAATTCAACTTGAGCTTGATAGCTAAAGGTTCTGCTTCCCAGTCTACATTTGGAAACTCTAGGAACCTTGAGTAGTAGGAGGATTTTAAACTCTATTCTGGATTTTACAGGGAACCAATGGAGAGAAGCTAACTGAGGAGAAATGTGGTATATCTTGCTAATTCTAGTCAGAACTCTCAGGTGGAAGAAAGAAGTTCTAGATATTTCTGTATCTAGAACTTCAGTATGTAGGAGGTAAATTATATATCTGGGTCAAAGATAAGTCCAAGATTCCTCACAGTAGTATTTGAGCCCAATGCAAAGTCATCCAGGGTGGCAATCTGACTTGATAACATGTCTCTGAGATTTTTTTGGCCCAAATAGAATAACCTTAACTTTGTCTGAGTTAAGGAGTAGAAAATTACAGGACATCCAAGCCTTTGTTTTGTTTAAACATGCTTGAAGTTTGACTAATTGATTTGTTTTATCTGGTTTCCTAGACAAATATAGTAGGGTATCATTTGCGTGGAAATGAATAAAGAGTTTTTCCTTATAATGTTGAGTCGTGTTTAATGAAAATACAATTGATTCAAGCACAGAACACTGTTGAACTCTGTATCTACTTAAACAAGTGCTGTTTCAGTACTATGATTTACTTTAAATTCTGACTGGAACAATCTGGAAGATTGTTGAAACTACCTTTTCATGGATTTTAGAAATAAAGGTCAAATTGGATATCCATCTATAAATTGCTAAAACCCCTAGATCAAGAGTATGTTCATTGAGTAGACATTTTACTAGAGCTACCTTAAAAGCCTGTGGAACATAGCCTGTTATTACTTTACTTTACTTGGCAGACGCTTTTATCCAAAGCGATTTACAAGGAGAAGACACAAACAATTACCATTCAGGTTCTGTAAATTCTGAGATTAGAGATTCAATTAGCTCTAATATGGACATGCTGATCAAAGGTAAAATAGTCTAGTTAGGATGGGGTCAAGTGAGATGTAGAAGATTTTGATGAGTTAATTATTGAAATGAACTCAGTATGATCTACAGGGAAGAAACAGTCTAAGTAACTCTGAGGTCTTACAAACAAATCTAGAGCTATTGGACATGTGCAGATTGGACTGTGCCAGTTGCAGGGAGGATCTGATTAATTCTTTCTCTAATAGTTATGATTTTATTTGCAAAGAAATTCATAAAGTCATTACTGCTTAGATGTACTAGGAATACTAGGTTCAACAGAGCTATGACTCTTTGTCTGCCTGGCTACAGTGCTGAAAAGAAACCTGGGCTTGTTCTTTTTGGTCTTTATTAATGATAAATAATATATGGTTCTAGCTTTAAAAGCATACTGTGCAACCACATTTGTCTGTCTCATCTCTAACAACTTTCTTTCATTCTTGCCTTCATTTTCCCCTTATTATCTATTTTTCTTTTCTTAGTATGACTACCCTGGAGATAGGAGGTCCTTAAGCCAAGGATTATACCACCACAACTACCCTGTATCTCCTTCCATTCACAATAAAATGGTATGTACTGGATAAAACAAAGTCACACACAGTCTTGTGGTGACAGGCACAGTCTGCAATACAGTGTACAGTGCAGGTAGCATGTAGTGCAGTATTATGTGTAGCTTTGTGCAGCTTTTCAGCTGCAGCCAGCTGAGGGCTTTTCTTCTCTACATCCTGGCCTAACATCAGCTGATCTGTCTGTCCTCTAGTCCTCTCTGCTGTCCTGCCCTGACACACCACTGGGACCGCTCTCGTGTGCATGTGTATGAGTGTATGTGTATGAGTTTACGAACTAAGAGTTAATGACAGAGACATTAATGGGTTCCATACATTTTTCCAATGATCAACGAAGTTTCCTAAAAGCAGTGAGATCTCTGCTGGTCCACCCTAAAGGCAGGACAGATGGCAGAGGACAGCTGCAGACCACATCTGACACCAGGGCCCATGTTTAAATAGAGACATGCTCCATCTATATTCAACCACCTGTTATAATTAAAGAGACGATGAAGTTAAGTCTGCAGTTGCCCAGGGAGGAACTGCAGACTTCTCGCGTGAGGCAGGTTGGTTGTGGTGCTTTGCTTTGCTGCTGTCTGATTTCCATGTGTCTTGCTGTTGTTGCTGCTTGGCTCAGGAGGACATGTTAGACCTTCAGCTCCAGCGCAATCTGGATTACCTAGACCATCAGGTAGGGACACACACACAAATTGTTTTGACATTACATATTCTACACGCTGTCCTTTCCAGTCAGTCAGGCACAGTCTGTCCCTGAGCTTCTTTCCCTAATTTAATCCCTCTACAGTCTAATTCCTGTGTCTTTTCTGTGATTCTAAAGGATGCTTGCCTGTAAATCAGCTTTGAAAAATAATTATTAGCTTCTCCTAACATCGTCTCAATGTGTTTCTAGTCATCCTGTTATACAAGCTGGTTGTCAGGTCTCTTTAATCTAAACTGAATCTTCAGGTGCTCGAAGGAAACCACCTAATTGGCACAATCACCCGAATGGTCAAGCGCTCATCCCTATCAGCAAAGCTCTGTATACAAGTAAGAGAGGAGGGAGCACCGCAGGGAGGCAGGCTTCAGCTAGTAGCACTACATTAGTGCAGCACTACATTATTGCTTCTTGCTTATAGGTCAAGCCTTAACTGCTAATTCAATTTTATGGGCTTTCTTTTTAATGCTCTTCTTGACTTTACTTTGCTTTGCTTGGCAGACGCTTTTTTTTTTTTTTTTTGGTGACTAATTACATATATTCAGAGCCAGCGCTGGCTAGTCCATCCTACTCTAATTTAGTCACAAGTAACAGACCAGATTACGACCCAAGCCTGCCTCTCTTTTCTTCTGTTGTTGTCTTGTCTGTATGTGTTCCATACTGTCTCTCACAGTCCAATAGATGCACAGATACTCTGTGTTCTTCTCCATCATTCGTTCTGGAGCTTACATCCTGCTTTTACTTGGCTGCAAGAGTCTATTAGGGTCGTTGAATGACTTAAATTTAATTGTCTGCTCATGTCTTTGAAGGTCCACGTGGATGTTTTTGTCAAAGTCCAGACAAAATCATATGACTTTAGAAAACATAGAAAATATGTCAACCCTACACATGAGAATGCAAACACTAAAGTATTGGTAATAAAAATGTGTGCATGTCTAACCTGCTATTCACTATTGTGCAACATTGCTTGTAAATGCATATCATCCATGTATCCCTATATTCTAGGTTTAATGTGGAGATTTTCAACTATGTGGCACCCATGCACCTTTGTTGATATGGGCATATGAAAAACTAATATGAAAATCTTGCACACACTCATGGTTATGTGAATGACTGTGTTTGGTGAACCCACATCAAAGGTGTCACACGGGGTTTTGTCTGAATAGAGTATGAAAAGCATGTCTAAGCTCATTTGTTATACCCATTAATTTGCACATCTCACATCGTTTGGCACCATTGCAGTGGCTGGTTTCAGACATCAATGTTTGAGTGATAAAATGCAAAGTTAATATTTGTGATGTCGATAATAGCAGCCTATAGTGGCATTAAAATGTAATATCGGAAATTATCGGTATCGGTTTTTACTCTTTTAATGACACATACACATTTTACATACTCATGTTACCATGCACATATTATACATCAAACTCTTCAGCATCTTCTCCTCTCTCTCAAAATGTCAAAATATGACAAATCTGGAGTATAGTTTTTGAGATATTGTTGTTTGTTTGGTACACTTTGCAATATATTCTGTGGCTTCTGCATTTCTGAGCCAAACTTGAACTAGACGTCTATTGGCGCACACTTGATGAGATCATAAATCCGCATCATCACTCCGCATATATTGGTATCTGTTTATATTGATATTGGTAAAAAAGCCAATATCCAACATCCCTAGTTATTGTGTTCCCTTTTTCATTTTCCCATCCAAATTAATATATTAAATAAATATAATATAAAATATATATATAATTATATTATATATAATATTTTACTATATAAAAATATGTAATGTAAAGGTATGGATGTGACAATTGTGGAATTGTGGTTAGAACTTTACCTAACCTACTACTTACAGTTATTTATAGCCACTGTCGAAGACAGTACTGAAAATTACAGTAGTTCTTTATTTTGAAACATGAAGCAAAGATCTTCTGTGACATTGACAGATGAGGCAGTGTGTGGTCATGTATTATCAGTGTCTCCATATAGTTCTTCTCATTACTGCTCACAGATGTTAAACATTGTTTTTTTATGTATTCACCTGATATCTGCTGCAGTAAACATGAAAAATCTTTACAATCCTAAGAATAAACAGCAAAATATGAACATTAAACTTTGGTTAACGGTGTCTACACTGTTTAATTGATGTTGATAATGTAAATCATTTTTTCAATATATGTTTTTACAGGTGCCTCCTTTCCTTGATGTGTACAGCAGAGACTTACATCCCACCCTTAAACTCAATGAGATTGAAACCAGTGTAAGCATAAAAAGACATTCCTACACATATTATGCAAGCTGTTTTTATTTTCAAATCCACTATTTTGCCAATCTATTTGAATGCTCTTGGCTTCATATTTTAAAATACAATAAATGCATTAATCAGTCACTGACCTCTCACACAGAAACTCTTGGGCCGGCTGTGTGAGCAGAACCGAATTTTGAAAGACCATGAGGCTGTTGTCCACAGACTGAGAATGGACAAGGTAAATCATCTTGCTTGTTACAATACAATTTACTTTATATTTCACATCTGCATCTATGCTATTTTTAATGAAAAAATTGTGACATCTCACTTTTAATACTTATTATTACAACTGTTACACTAAAGGGAGCCCACAAAGCTTAGATTATTTTACTGTAGATAAATACACATTGACCAGAAAAACAAAAGGTTCTGGAGGTTTAAAGAGGTTTAAGGCAGTCTAATACAAATTCAATAAATAAGCCATGCTTGCTGTGTCCAGGACAGCCTAGAGGAAGCACTGGTGACAAAACATCAGGAGATGGAGCTGTACCATAATCAGCCTTTGGCCATGGAAAAGCTACAGTTCAAAAAGGAAACCCTGCAGAACCAGCTCATCAACATCAGGGGGGAGCTCTCCCAGGCCTCTAGTGTAAGACTCATCTCACTTTGAATCAATATATGCAGATTTGGCTACTTCCTGTAGCTGTTATCCACATAGTTAGAAAGCCTTCTTCACTTGCTCTGCAATTGTAAAGGGCTTTTTCTTCACCATGCAGATAACTAACAGTCTTGTGGTAAGTATTGCATGTGCCTGCTTTTTGGATTTTCGCAAACAAAATGTTTTACAAAACCTCATATCAACGTCATAATGGACAAAATACAAAAACAAGAGCCAGGCGGAAGAGAGCGTCTAGCTTTGATTTAATCCCTTTTCAACTATGCTAAATATATTCTGTGAGTCAAATGTATTAATGTCAGGAATGTGTTAGTTATGCTAGCCACAGATTAAGTACTTCGTTTGCACCCATCTCAGGCTTTAACCACTACTCGTATGGAGTTTGAAGCATTAGAGGATGAGGCCAACGCCATACATGGAGACCTATGGGAGCAACTTAATGCAGGAGGACAGGTAAAATGTCTCACTGTCATTATGCTTCTTTGTCTTTAAAGCCCAATTTAAAGTTAAATTGAAGCTTTACGTTAATATCTGACTTTCTTCCATCAGTCATTTATATAAGAACTAAAAATTGTTTTACATTTTTTTTAAATTTCTTGTTAACTGTGGTGATTGTGGACCAGTTGGTTGAGAACCCAGGGTTCAACACCTGAAACAGTGCTAACCACCACACCACCACACCACCACACCACCACACCACCACAGCACCCACATATTTCTACCAAATGTCTGAAGATTGAGTCATGGCAACTGGACTTCTTTCTTTCAAGTAGAGACATTTCATTCTGCATCCACCAATCTTTATCAATCTGAGGGGGTTTGGCTAGTGACCACAAACTTATCCTCCAGGTTGGTTTCACCTCACACCTGCCTTGAATAGGCTCGTTAAGTGAAACGAAGGCAGGGGATGGGTGTGGGTAGATGTAACAGCCCCACCCCTGGCAGCTCCTCCTGCCCCCATTAAGTGTGGTCAACCTGGTGGACGTGTGAAGTGGGCCTGATTTTCCTGGGGATGGATGAAAGGGCAGCATGGTAGGTTGAAGATAAGTTGTGTCTGAGGCCTTCACCTCTGTTGAGTGAG
>JAUYWH010000022.1:2411483-2422700 GCA_034779795.1 Ctenopoma multispine | reverse complement strand
GGAAGGGTTTAATGTGGGTTTTTTGAGTAAAGGAGCAATGAGAGCTTGTTTGAAAGCCATGGGAAATGTTCCTGTTGTGAGCGAGGAGTTAAGAACATATTACATTCACTATTACCATGCCATGCTAATAGTTTCTGGATTATCAGATATCTGTCACTGAGTTTTTGTTTTCTACCACAATAAAGAGAAATGGATAAATAGGTTTGTGGTGCTCACAGAATTGAAAAATTGCATGTAGGTAGTTCAACAGCAAATTCTCAGACAAAAAACAACATGCTTAATCTATATAAAACTTTTAAAAATTTCTTCCGTAGAACTCTCTTACATTATTTTGTCTGTCCTGACCTTTTGCAGACTGAACTGGTTCATAGGCACATCCAGAAAGAGTTTTGGAGAGTCCAGGATGTATTAGAGGGACTGCACAAGCGTAACTCATCTAGAGGCACGGACACAGCCAAGCACAGAGGTAGCATGTTGGAGCTGGATGCATTTAATTAAACAAATTTTTAGTGTCTCTATCATATGTGTTCTAATGGCTCTATTCCTGTCATTTCCAATCCCCTCTTCCTTGTTATTTTCTTGCACAGTGGCCAGCGGTGTATCAGGCTCCTTTAGCACCAATAGTCCAGCCAGTCCCCTGAGCTCAATAAGCCTCACCAGCCCACTCAGCCCCTTCTCCCCAGTGCCAGGCTCCCAGGCTTCCCCCACCAAACAGCTGGGCCCGGAGGTAAGCACCGGACACACCCAGCCGGGGACCAATCCCAATTCAAAACTTAGCACAAATCCATTCTCAGACTGTAGAGCCAACCCTGAAGTGCATACAAGGTTAAGCCCTAAATCTCGTCCTAAATCATGTATAGTGCCTCATTTCCAAACTAACCCTAAGCCGAGGTGTAAACCAAAAAGTTATAGAGGGCCTGATGCCAGCCTGTATGCAGAACATGTAAGTGAGTATAGTTGTGAAACCCATGAACACAATTTTCCTCAGTCCTCCGTAGTTTTGCAAAACCTTACGGAGACCTTGAGGAGATTAGATCCTGTGATAGAGGAAACAGACCAAAACATTAACTGCAGAACCAACTCAACTGTTGACCAGTCCATCTTAAATCCAGCCAAAGTCAGAGCAGAAAAACAGGTCAGTGGCCTACAAAGACTATGCCAGGATTCTAAATATACCAGTCAACATTCAGACAAAGTTCAAACCCACTCACACCTTCAGAAAGTGTGTTGGTTAACCTCAGATGGTTGCTTGCAAGAAGTAAGAGTTGGCTTAAGAAAAGATGTCTATCCAAATTCCCACCCATCTCACTTCTCAATGGGATACAGTAATCGCCTCAAAAACCTGTCCTCCAAGAGACGCTTTTCTATGCCTGAATCCAAGATCGTACTTCTCCAGGACTTATATGAGACTGATGTGTTATCACTACACTACAGCCTAAACCCTAACATGCCATCATTCCCTTGTATTAGAAGTGTAGGCCCTGAAACTCCACACCAGCACCAGCTAGCTTCTCAATGTCATGATAGGGCAGGTTCCAGGCCACTTACATACCCCAACAGTCAAGGCAAACTTGAATTTGACCCAGAGATCTGTGCTATTACACAGTCTGATTCACCCAGTAAACATTCACATACAATACTCATGCAGACACATCTTTAAAGAAAATCCACCATATAATTGCTAACTTTAACACTGTAAGATGATGATTGTTCACAATTAATCTCTCTGTCTAGATCAATGATGTTATGCTGTATATGAACATGACATAAGTTTGCCCCACTTCGAAAAGTCATTGGTTCTTTTAACTGCATTTGCAGACAAATGCTTATTTATCCTTTTATTTATGAGTGTTAATTACTCTACTGAAATCTTAAGGAACAGAAAGAATTTACACACATCTCTCATATATTTCAGTGAAAAGCTCTGTGGTGCTATTGGCTTTTAGTCTGATTCTCATTAAGACTTGGGCATTTAAAGTCGCTGAGATTGAGATTGAAGCCACATAGAGGGATTCACAAACTCTCAGTATGAAAAATTAAGGTCACTATTGATCTGTTCAAAGTTTCCTGTCAATCAGGATTAACCAGTTATACATATTTAAATAAGAGTTGAACATATATTTTTTATTTGATTTGGATTAGTCAATGCATGTACCTCAGCATGAAGTTGGGTTATTATATACTGGACTAAGTGCTGTAGTTCAGGTTCTCTCTTAAAGGATGGGTCCAATCTGTTTCTTAGTAAAGCAATGCTGCTAATGTGACATAACCATCAAACTGTTCATCAAAAAAATAACCTGAACAGTGAAGGCTGAAATACTGTGGCTGTTTTAAAGAGCCTTTCATTGATTATTGTGGAAGAATGCACAGAAGTTATCAGGCCAGCTATTTCATTGGTTATGGAGAATTTCACATCTCCCTAACATGGATTCAAGACCCCATTCCACAAGATCATTCCCATGAGTCCTTTCTGCTCTGCACTTTGCTTGGCTTTTTATCACTCCTGATGTGCAGCACTTTCTCTTCTTCCTATCCCTTCTCTCCTTCCTCCCTCCTGCTGTTCCAGGAAAATGTTCCCCCAAGGCCTCCCCTTCCCAAGTCCTATTACCCTTTGGAGCCCTCCCCTACCTTCCCTCCCTCCATCCCACCTTTGCCCTTTGACAGCACCGCTTGGCTACGCAGCTTGGGCATCGATGATGGTTACCTTGATGGTGAAGATACCCTCAGAAAGGTATTTGGGTATCTGTGCCCCTGTCTAGCCCTCTATTCACCCAGTCTTAACTTTTGTCCAAAGTCATTTTTAAAAGCATTTTTAATCTTGTAATATAACAGAGAACATTCATCTCTCCAAACTTAATGTTCTTCCTTATCAGAAACCTGCATTGATTTTTACCTATTGGCTCTCATTATACCACTGTGTCTTTATACCAGCCTGTAATTAATCTTCCAAAGCACTTGTTCTAGAAGTCGCTGCACTTATTGCTAAGTATCAGATCTTCTGTGAAACTTTCTATGTGCGCATTTGTGTAGAGTCTTAGTCAGTAGTGATTTATTCATGCCAGGTGATATCATCCACACCTGCATAGTTATTGGATGCAAGCTCGGCTGCATTATTTTGTAGAGCAGTTTACTCTCTAGTTCTTTAGCTTAGTGTTCACTGACTCCTCCTTCTCCCTCAAATATCAGCATTGACTACAACCGGTCAACAGCACACTCAAAGTTGACCAGTGTAGATTTCCAAGTGTGCATATGCTCTAGTGAATCTATTAACCATTGCACTTCCCTTGAAACTAAATGATTTGTGTCTGAAATTTCAAAAATACATGCCTCCAAGTAATGTGGTGTTTCTGTGATTACATGTATACCATACAATTTATACAATGCCCATTGCTTTACACAATAATGCATTATTTGATGCATTGTGTTTTATCAGCAGCTTTAGATGTGTATTGGAATGTTTTACCATCTTCAGATTTAATATTGATTACATGACAGATAACATCAGTACTCCATGTTGCAGGCCAAGTTTGGAGAACAGAACAATAACAGTGATGATCAGGACCAGGTCCAGGAAAGACAATCCACCATGAATAAAGGTATTCCAACCCAAATGCAAATTTCAGTGTGTTAATGCTTCTAATCCTTTCTAACTTAATAATCATAATTCACATATCTAACTCTAGGGTTGATACACAGAATCATATAGTGCATGGGATTACAATGATAGCATTCCTTCTACAATAGGCATTACATAGATGAAAAAAAGGAAATTTCATAAGCCAATTCTGAACTCTATCTTTTAAGGTGTGATTGAATCTTTAAATCAAGTTAGACTAACTAAAACATGGATTTGTTGACTTAGGGGGTCTATTTCTCTGCAGGCACAATGTCAGCACTAGTACACTGTAAATTTTGTCTGTCTAATCAAGTCTCTAATCTTAAATCCATCCAAAAAGTCTTTTTTTATCTTGTAGTTAAATACCAAGCAAGCACAGAAATGTAGATGTACAAGTAGATTATTACACTTAATTTGAGAAGGTTCACACTAGAGTCAAGTGAAATTATCTGTCCATGCAGTAAGACAATTACACTTGGTAAAATGTCTTGAAATACTAAAAATAAGACATACTGTATTTTATCAAAACAAGATAATATCTAAATCGTTGCTCCAATCAATCGGCAGACATTAACAACAGACAACCTATTATCTCATTTGTGCCTTTTCCATATTTTGATTTAAGGGGGCAGGGTGTTTGTTTAAGGGGGCAACGCCCCCTCTTGCCCCAGCGTAGAGCTGGCCCTGATGGTAACTAGCATTTTGCTAAACCCAGCGTATTTATGACATTTATGTACGTTCATTATTATGCATTGTCCCATTCAAATAAACTAAATTTAAACTGAAATTGAATTTTGGATCAAATTGGCATCTGTGTTAAACATCCATCTAATCAGCAACAACACTACACTGTACCCAGTCCAGGTGGCAAAATGGTCCATAGTTTTGACTTGAGAATTCAGCTCACTCTACTTTATCATGCTTATCACTGTATCCTTTGTGCTTCGCCAGTTGGTATTGTTCCTCCTAGAACCAAGTCCCCCACTGATGAATCACACAGCAACTCTGCTAGAGTTTTCCGGCATAATGGCAGAGGAATCTCCAGGGTATGTCAACCTTAACTCCAAATTTCTATCTAAACCATACCACAAATATACAAAGGTGATTTGCCACAAGTATTAAAATATCATGGACATCAAACTTTGAAGGATCTTTAACCATCTTTAGATCCTGTGACAAAGCATGAATAGTGTCAACTTAGTAAATAATGTTGCCACTATTAATGGCCTCATAAATGTAAGCCAAGTGTGGTTACAGTGCTCTCAAGTTAATAATTTGTGCGCACAGTATACTTTTTTTTCTTTAACCTATGTTTTTTTCTCTTCAGTGGCACCTCCATACAAACCTGAACCCTGTGATAGACAAATTCAACTCTGTAGTGGTTACAAATAACTGTGGTTCTATCAACTGCACTGTGTGAAAGAAATTTTAAATAAAAATATCCTTGAAAAAGTTGTCTGTTGCAGAACGCTGCAACGCTGTACGCTGCAACGCCAGAGCAGTCATAGGGCCAGGGGCGTCACTATGATTGAAAGACTAGAGGGGCTTAGCCCCCAGGGTTGTAGGAATAGATTAGCGCATTTAGTGAGCGCTGAAACTTTCTTGCCAATCCTTAATAGGCTTAATTGGTGCCTGCCATTGAAAATGAACAGGAGGCAATGCCCCTCTGCCCTCGGCTATTGTAAACTTCTTTTTGCGTGTTTTCTTTAATTTTCATCTTTCATAAACAAATTGTACATAAAACAGGAGGAAATCTTGTCCTGTGTTGACACATATGATTTTTATGGTGACAGGACGTACAGTTTTCAAACCACATGGTCAAATGTCTGAAGCTCGCCGCCCAGGTCTCCTATTAAATCCATTGTTTTCTGAGTTCAAAATCTCTCTTCCAAACCAGAGATGATCTGTATTTGTAGACGCCAAAATTACATGACATTACAAAAATACATGGACAGAGAGGGAATCTTGTCCTGTTTCCACCAATATGCTTTTCATAGTGAAAGGATTTATAGTTTTTGAACGATGAGGACAGACTGCCATCCCTTCTCCTGTGTGAAAAACAGTGATTAGGTGCATGTGTGTCTATTTCGCATGTGTGTCCTTCGCTAAGATGGCTTTGAAGTTCAACTGCACTTTTTACAATATCTGTGTCTTTTAACAAAATACATTAGTACTCCCTTTCTCTGTTAAGTACTAAGTAAGTTAAATTTATTTATAATTATTTCACAAAGACACACACACAAACCTGACTCCATCCTAAAAGTTTTTAATTTAAATTATTAAATTTTATAATAGTTTGTTTGGATTTTATACATGTCACATGGTGTGACTAATGCCGCTCCTGATTGGCTGAGGCTTCATCAAAATGGCTCCAAGGTTCATAAGGACTTCTTCCACACACAAAAACCTCATATGATTCCCACAGCACAGACTGTGGATATCTACCACACGTGTAATGTGAGGGTTTGATATGTGATGGTTAAATCACTCTTCTCAAGATAAGGAGCAGGATGGAGACACATTTTCAGCAGTTCTTTACTGATCTTCTCACTTCATGCACTTCACAACAACCCCACTTCCCTGTTCCTAACTCTCATGTGACAGCCTCAACCAATAAGGAACCAGAAACACTAGACTGTGGTAGATGCATGCAAAAGCCACAGAGATAGATTCTGAAATGTAATCACATTACAATTCTGCTATTGTGGTTAAATGAAAACGGGTTAAAAGTGAGTTGGATATCAGTAATTGATCATCATTTCACACAGAGACACACACACATCTGTCTCCAACCTGAGACACAAGAAGAGTCTGATTTCCACAATAAGAGTCTTTTTGTGAAAAATCAAGTAAACAGCTTCAAAGTAAGATGGATATTGATAATTGATGATCATTTTACATAGACAGACACAAACACACCTGACCTTATAGTCAACCTTCATAATAAGACTCTGATTTTCACAATAATAGCCTTTTTGTGAAAAATCAATAAAACAGGTTGAAAGGCAGTGGGATATTTTGATAAACAGCTTTAGCGAGTAAAAATTATTAATGTTATTGTTCTCAGAATGTTAGCATTCTGAGTTACCATGGCACACCCTACCAACTCGCCCTAAACCACATGATAAGCCTACAGCACAGACTGAAAAATCCTGTAGCATATATTACACATAAACCAACCGGCTTGATCATGACATGTCCCCTCTTGTGATTATTTGGCATTTTGAGTTACCATGGCAACCTAAATCACCAAAAACTGCACAGGATAAGCTCACAAGACAGACTGGTGATTCTGGGGATCAGACATATATTACATCAAAGAGACTCCTAAATCTAAAAAAAACTACTAAATCCCACTTTCTCGTTGGTATGATGGGTTTAAGGTTCACGGGCGCAAGGTGGCAGGCACCTTCAAAGTTTCCCGAGGAACTTCCTAGTTAATTTTATTATCTCTTGTACAGTAGTTTTGCTGTTATCTGGCTATTTTCTTTCAATTGCTTCTCTGGAAGATCCCCTGCCTTTGGTTTTCTCAGTCTTTACGATGTCTACTTTACTACTTTTTAATAACAGTCTAAATGAGTCCATGAGTTTAGGCATTTTAACAGCCTACATGTTGGGGTTTGTTCATTAAAACATGCTAGCAAATATATTCATACATGCATTTAATAATATTAAATGTAATATATAATATCTAAAGATATATAGTTTAATTCCTCTGCCTTCTTGCTTGGTGTCTATATAAATAAAGTTAGTCATTTCTGCCTAACATTGATATTTCCCTATGCTGCTAAAGAGACATAAGATAACATAATGGTGCAGTACAGTCATTAGTTTAATTTACTAGTTTTGCAACCAATTATAAGAACAGCATTTTTGAGCACTGCTATTTTGTCAACATACAAAAAGAAACATGAACAGCTGCAACTTAGTCTAAATTACTGTTAAAATACCAACAACAACAACAACATCACCTTTTATTTCACTTAAGGCTGGAGTGTCCAAACTTTTTTAATGGGGACCAGAGTTATTTACATGAAGGGTCCTCAGACATTTTTTACAGTAGGATTAACAAAAACTACCAGTGAAAAGTTTGGACACACATAGGACACACAACATGCTTTACATGAAAAGATACATGTCTTCAGTTGTGTTACTATCATTGCACGTGGTTTTCTATTGATCAGTTATCCTTTTAAATGAATACATTTGCATTAGCAAACATAACATGCTATTGGAAGATAGTACTAATGTTTGCAGAATTTAGGCCTCTGTATGTTTATGTGTAATGAATTACACATTCATTCTGATCAATTTGATGCTATGAAATCTGCTTTTTCTTTCACAAACATGGTCATTTCTATGTGTCCAAACTTTTGACTGGTAGTGTACATACATATGCACTGGTTTATGACTATTTTATTTTCATTGTTATAATTATCATTTTGAAAGGCACTGTAACCAAATCTAAGCCTCACAGGAGTGAACAAATGAAAAGTACAACTGTTGCACTTAGTGTGCAGCCGGTGAGTTTGTGTGTCTGTCTGTCAGGATGTGAGCCCGTGTCAGGGAGCAAATCCACCAGCTGACCTATCGGTGTCGACGCACGTTTGTGATATGATGTTTATGATGTGTGCGCTTTATTTAATGCCAAGATGCCAGGGCTGTTTTTTTAGTAAAGTAAAGTTAAGCAATGAATAGTTATTGACACCTACTCACAGTATCATACTATGAAGAATTTCTTTGGCCGCTGCTTTCTGTTCAGCTGTGGAGAAACATTGCTGCTCGATAAACAAGCAGCGACATATAGCTTCCTCCCGGGTCCTAATGTCCGCCTTCTACCTAATGCAGCCAGTACATTTTAATTAAATAATGTTAACTAGACTTATTTTTTATTTCAATTCGTAGTCTTGCTTTTATTATTTTATTTATTATTAAGTGTGTATCAGTGATATCTTGTATGAAATGTATGGATATATAATTTGAAAATAGTATGATTATTACTATATTTTTAGGGGGGCTTAGGATCATTTGGTGTGGGGCTGAAACCCACCCAAAAAAGGCCTAATGCTCTCATTGATTGAGACGCATGATGACGCCAATCCAAAGCTAGTACTGATCAACATCCCACCCCTCCTGTGACCCATTGTTTGTCTGTCTGTATATTCAGACACAGTGAGCGTGGACATTCATCTTAATACAACAGAAAACTGTTCTGCAACAGAAAAGGACATTTTACAAGCACATTTTCATTTTAAATCTCTTCCACATGGCGGAGTTGATAGAACCACAGTTATTTGTAACCATTGCAAAGTTGAATTTTTCTATCAATGGAGAACTTGGAGTCTGACATATCACTTAAATACAATACACACGTTGATGCAGTAAATCACCCAAACAAAGGACACTGATCATGGCACTTGTGTTTTTTTTAATGACAGTAGTCAAATTACAACTGTGTTTAAAAAACACTTTTCAGGTGACGTGTGTGTGTGTGTGTATATGTGTTCGCTATGCGCATCAGAGTGAAGCTCCGACGTGCACGACACAGAGATCAAAGAAGAAAAATTTGCAGGACCATGTAGAGACAGAAATTACAAAATATAAATAACATGAGGTAGTTAGCTTAATAAAAGAACAAGGTGCAGACCTGTGGTTACACACAGGTGGTTCTAGACTCTGAAACTAGTTTTCTATAATAAACTAGATGGACGATAATGTCCTGCCAAATAGTTTTGGTTTTCAATTTAATTTGATTACATTAATGTATAAGTTGAGATTTACAACTGCTACTGTGTAAAGTGAATACTGCTATGCAAAACCATCCTATTTGTTTTAAGTGTTTGCAGACTAAATATTATTGCCATTTTGTTCATATAGCAGTATAGCGATTAATCGCAATTAAAAATTTTAATTATTGCCTAGCACTAGTATAAGTTTTATCATTTGGCCTGATGGAAGCATATATGAATGGTAAACAGTGTTAGAATCTTTAAAATCTTTATCTTTAAAACTGTTTTCTATGCAACATCCCTGTCACAGGAGCGTCCAAAGAGTGCAGTGTTTCCTGCAGAGGCGAAGTCCAAGATGAGTGTGGAGGAGCAGAATGAGCGAATCCGCCGCAACCAGAGCAGCTCTGTGAGGGACAAGAGAAGGAGCCTAAATCTTTCAGCTGGCCAGTCTCCAGCCAACTACAAAGTGGTATGATCTGCATTGTGATGATCCTTGACAAACACACTAACATAGAGTGGCAGTTGAGTACAGCTTTACACTCCCAGCTACCGTCAGATGTAACTGAAAGAGAATCTAAAAATTATTGGACAGTTTAAGACAACATCCAAATTTCTGCAGTAAAATGTATTTTCCTTCTTTTTGACCTGTCTTCTAATTCACAAGTTTTTCAGTCACAGTAATCAAACTGTGACTCATATAACAGTACTTTTAAAATAGTTATCACTGCGACTGTGGGGTTATTTACTGTACCCATCATTGAGTTTGTGTGTACATATCTGTGTGTGGACAGGTTCGTAGGCGACTGACTGCTCATGAGATTGATATCAAAGACTTAGAGGCAGCAGTTCGAGGCCAGGGGCAGGAGTCACCGCGTGAGGAAATTGCTCGCCTGAAACGATTACAAGCTGAACCAGAGAACTACAATGTGGACATAGGCAAAGAGGTGAGATCAGTCATCTAATTCATCCCACAGGTGATGTTCAGTGGCAAGAGGACTTGCTTTAAGTTATTAAAGACTTTCCAACCAGAAGGTTCACTCTGTCTGACCTGTATGACTGAGAACTCGCAATAACGTAATATCGTAATAAAACACTGATATATCATTTATGGATTCTGTAATGGTTTTCCCAAGTGAAGATAGCTGAGGATAATCAGTGGAGGTGAATAACAGAGAGCGGGCGTGTAACCAGCAGTTCCATTCTATTCACCTTTATTTGTATTGCGCCAAATCATAACAACTCTCAAGGCACTTTACATAGCAAGGCTTAGGACCTTGCAAAATATAAGTATATACAGAACTATATTGAAAGCCCACAGTCCCACTTGAGCAAGCACTAGGCAACAGTAAAGAGGAAAAACTCCCTTTAACGGAAGAAACCTTCAGCAGAACCTAGATCATAACAGCAACAATAAGTGTGAAAGTGGGGAAATAAGAGGTGGAAATAGACAAGGCCAACAAAGACAAGAGAAAAACAAAAACGATAGATCATCACAGATTAACCTCCTGTCACTTTATATGTGTTCAAATCAGCTCCACCTTTACTGACTGCTGTTTTTGTTGTTAAAACAAATCTGGACTAAGCTTCAACATTTAAATACAATTCTTGTTGGAGTACTTTTGTATTTTAAGTAACATGTAAAAGTTTTACTTTACTTTTACTTGAGTAGCAAAATGAAGGGGTACTGTTGCTTGTAGGCTTTCTTTTTCTTCTGTACTTTTATCTGCACCTTTACGTGAGTATTGGGTTTGTGTACTTTATACACCTCTGCATAAAAACATTCTGTAGCTAGGTGGACCTGGGGCCCGTTTCAGAAAGCAGGTTTAGTGAAAACCCTGAGTTAGTTAAGCCTGAGATGAGGGAAACTCTGGG
>JAUYWH010000022.1:2391555-2409851 GCA_034779795.1 Ctenopoma multispine | reverse complement strand
CCACTGGTTGCCATGGTGAATCAAGTTATCTGTGATCCACTGATGAGGGCTTTTTAGATCCTCATGCACGAGCGTAACTTTGACTCGGAGTTGATTGAACTAACTCTTAACACCTGTTCTGAAACCAAAAACTCTGAGTTTGACAACTGACAGTTGGCCAACCTTGAGTTCAGGTTTTGATTGAGAGTTTGTTGAACCTGCTTTCTGAAACGGGCCCCTGGACTTTTGCTCAGGCCAACTTTTTTCTTCAACTTCAGCTAAGTGTCGTGTTGAGTGCTCCATAGTATAGAGTGGAAATGAACACTAGATTGCAAAATGGAAGGAAAATAATAATATGTGTATTACGAAGAGAAAAAACATTGCAAGATGAGATGATAATGTTATCATGAGGAATTACTTAATTTCCTCAAGGACAGCATGAGCGGGGTATAAACAGTTTTTATGGAAATAGGGTTTGTATGTCATGCATCATGACATACCCTATTTCCATAAAAGTTGGGACTTTTTCTAAAGTGCAGTAAAAACTAAAATCTGTGATTTCTTAGTTCACTTGTACTTTTATTCATAACAAACAAAAATACAAATATCTTGATATGAGGACTTCTTGAGTTTGAATATTGGTCTCTGTATCTAACTAGTGTCCTGACCTCTGATAACAAGCTGGCTCAATCCAGCTTCTAGCAGGTGAGGTGATATCGGAGCAATGTGTCATTTGCAAACACTCTAGGTCAGATTAGAGGTTACTAGTTCATGCATTTGATTGGATGTGCATCATGTTTGTTCTAGCTGGTGGCTCCTGACAAGGTTCTGATCCCAGAGCGCAACCTAGATATTGAGGACGACACTCCTCTGAGCCCTGAGGAGCAGAAAGAGAAGCAGAAGAAACTGGAGCGGATTAGGACCCTGATTGCCAAATCAAAGTAAGTTTTGACTCATTCACATCATACTGAACAATAGTGAATCTGTTTCAGAGCATGAAGTAGCTCAAATCCTTTGGGTCATTTCTGCTACAAGCCTTGCTTAAGACAAGCCTGATCATTTTAGCAATAGAACCACTTGCATTCAAAATTAGACTTTATTATTAAGATATAAATATTAATAACATAAACATTAATAACATAAACAACAGTTTCTTAGATACTGGGCTATACTTAATATTATATTATACATGTCAGATGCTGTTTTTTGCATATGTACTATATGACTTACAAAACCACCACCTGCCTCTTTTTTTCTTTTTTTTGCATTTCCTATCATCTCTTATTGTATTTGTCAGTTTGCAGAATATGGTTCCTCTTCTGGATGGCCCAGTTGAGGGTGGAGCTGCAGTCACCTCCCAGCAGCAGTTACAGGAGCAGGAGAAGCGTATTGAGATCTCTTGCGCTCTAGCTGCTGAGGCCTCTCGTCGCAGCCGCATTCTTTCTGGTGAGGACACTCGCCACGCAACTGCCACCAAAACAAACCTCAGCACTAACTCCTTACACACATACCTACACTGATCACCCAACCCACATTTCAAATCTAGTACAGATTAAATTTGCCAAGGTTAGGTTTAAAAAAAATGTTCCTTAGCTGGAACAGTTTAATTGATTTTATTAGGGGTCCATGCGAGGGAACGCGGCTGCAAGCAGCAGCGTTTCCATGCATCCAGTGGAGCATAGACCCTATTGTTTCTCTACAGTTTTTTCTTATTAGGGGTCCAAGCAAGCAGAGGTGAGGGAACGCGGATGCAAGCAGGAGCATTTCCATGCATCCAGCCCTATTGAACCCTATTGTTTTTACCAATTTTTCTTTTTTGGTGTCTGCAGTGTGAAACGATGCAAGGCATCTATTATTCTCCGCCTCTAAACTGGCCTCTTTATAGATTTATGTATTATTCTTCCGTATACGTTAATGCGGCTTGAACGGAAAAATTGCACAGACACAAATGATACATCAAATTGACCAGCTTAGTCCCGGGATGTGTGCTATTAATCTTCTTGTTAATATGTTGCATATTTTTTTTATTTTTTGGCCAAAAAATGCCACTTTTGACAGCTACACAATCCATTCATCATCGTGCTGTGTGGTCATACTTTGTCTTAGAAACGTCATTAAAATTAAAATTCAACCTGAATCCATTTCCCTTTGGTGTTTTTCTTCTCTCCTTCAGTCAATTTTCATCTTTCATAAACAATTTGTACATAAAAAGGGAGGAAAAGTTGTCCTGTGTCGGCACATATGCTTCTCATAGCGATAGGACGTATGTTGACTCAATTCCATTTTCTCTCGCATAGACCAATGTAAATTTTAGTCCGTGAATCCTTCTCCAGATGAGAGAGTTTTAAAAATTGCCACTAGGAACTCATTTTTTGGAATGTCAGCCATTTTAAATTAAGAATCAAATGTAAATCAACTATCATTCTAAATATTCTTGAGGGACATTTTAGGTTGATTTTGAAACAATGTTAGTCCAACACAGCTTTCAAATGTTAGCTTCGTATAAAAGTTGCCCAATTCAATACTAATACTCATACTTGTGCTCAAAATTGAAAACACAATTATAATTGCTGTTTTTTCTGTAAATATTTGTCTTACAAGTTTGAAGATAACATCCTTGAATAAAGTCTCAGTTGTAACTAAGAGAGATGGAAAAAGAAAAGATAAATAAAACAAGAACAATGAAGAACAAGAAAATGCTTGTAGAATCCATTTTATGTTTATTTTGTTGTAGCACAACATTAACAAGTAGTGTTACTGATGATGTACTAATTTCTAATGACAACATAAAGGAGCTGCTAACATTTCACACATTAAGCATTTAAAATCTTAACCCCAATTCTGAACAGTTTTCAGATCTTTACACCATCATAAACGTGTGGCAATAACGACTATAAAGTGAGTATACACTACCAAGAAGTTTTGAACTGCCAAAAACTTGGCAGTCTTTGAACTTGTTATTTCTGTGTTGCATTTAGTTTAATTTTATTTTCAGTGTTGTTTTCGGGTTTCGTATGGATTATTTTTCTATGATCTATTTTACTTTTCTTAGTTCAGGTTCTTCTATTTGTGTGTGTGTGTGTGTGTGTGTGTGTGTGTTGTAAATGTATTGTTTGATTACTCTAGTCTATGATGTCTTAGTCTATGATGTTTTTATTGTCATTTCAAGGGTCAGGTTTTTTTTTGTTGTTCTTTGAATTGTTTGATACCATCTAAGTAAAAAAAAAAGTGTGTCCAAACGTTTTCTTGGCAGTGTATATGGTAACAGAAGAGGAAGAAAAGTGGTTTGAGGTAAAGGCTGTGGTGGTTGGCTGGCATTGGGTGGAGAAGCAAAGTGGGGAGGAGGCTTGAGCAGTTAAAGTTGTTTAATTTTCCTTTTGATTCCACCCTCTCGTTCAGGGGCAGAGCACAGCCACTAGTGGTGGGCGGATCGATCCAAAGTATCGATAGTATCGATACCACGTTGGTATCGTTATGGGATCGAAACTAGCAAGCTGGTATTGATATATTCTCTCTTCTACTTTCAGTGCGTCCATTCCATCAGAAATTAAACTTCTTGGTACAAACGTCGCTCCTCTCACATCACTGTGACTTAGCAGCGCTGGGGACTCGGGTCTCCCACATCTCCGTCATGAACGATGAATAGCATCGCTTCCCGTTAATAATAGTAACGCGTCATTCATTCACAAAACTCTGGAAGTACAACATGACAATACATCCTGATTAAAAACGTGATCAAGATTACGGTTTTGTTGTATGCAAACGTAATAATTAGGAGAGGGGGATGGAAAAAACATGAACAAGAGAGCAGCAGCTACAAAATAAACAGAGAGAGGAGGAGGGAAGACCCCTGTTTTACAGAGACAGAGAACCGCTGCTGGAAAATGCACCCCGTCCTATCTCCCACTAGGAAAGTGTAAGATTCATGAAACTTACACCACTAACCAGCATCAGTCCTACAACTTCACTGTCAAAATTATTCAATTCTGGGACTAACAGAAACTGTATTTTAGGGGTGGGCATTTTCTGGCATTCTGCCATTCAATGTACTACTAGAGAAATAAATAATTAGTAGCACCAATTGTGACTGTCTGTAATGTAACACTGGTGTTTTTCTGTTTTGTGGGTTTGGTCGTGTTTAAAGCGATTTAATATAACAGGGATTTTACTTAAGCCTTAGTTCAAGACAGTTATCCTGGATCTGGATATTAATTCAACACTAGTGTTTTTGTTTGTTAATATTTTTGTGCATTTGGTTGTGTTTTTACAGCAATTTTAATGTTTTTTTTAAGCATTTAAAACATTTTTAAAGCACTTTTATGTGCTTTTCCAGCAGGATTTTTTTAATGGTGCATTTTCCGGCAAGCTGTACTTATAAGGTAATAGTATCGGATCGGTATCGGATCGGCGATACTGGCCCTGTATTTACTTGGTATCGGATCGATACCAAGCTGGGAAAGCTTCTTATCATATTGCAGAGCAGAAGCTGGAAAACATAAGATGAAGAACAAAACTGAATAATTTGAGTAAAGAATAAGAGAAATGTAGAAATAAATGTTTCAATCAATAAATAGAAATATATCAGTCAAGCAAACACATATGATTATACTATATTGAAGGCATCGCTTTTGTTCATTTACCATTTAATTCTTCATCAAACGATAAATGCATATGATCAAACTGTTCTCCTTAAAAAGTCTAAGGAAAAAGATTAAAACTTGTTACTTGTACAGAAGAAAGTGAGACAAATGTACAAATATTTTTATTGTGCATGTAGTTTATAAGTAAACTGTTGTTAGTAATAAAATATTTTAATGACATACCATTTCTTGGTTGCTGAGGGAGAAACTGCACTGCACTGTTGGTACTGCACCCTGCTGGATCCTGACATAGCAGCAAAAAGATTCAACAAAGTTTTACTTACATTTAGTAGAAGCTTCCAAATTAAACTTGCTTCTTACAAAAGTCACTTTGTAAAGGGTAAAACACACAGGCTCTGTGTGATGCACATAAAAAAATACCTCCGTTATTTTATGACGGCCATAGTGGAAGTGGCTCCATGACGTGGCATCCACCTCTTAGATCCACACTTGTAGTTTTAAATCAGAACCTATTTAGTGCCAAACTCTCTCAAACAACCTGTTGTGAGCTCACCGCAGAGTGAGTCTGCGAGTCGCGGTAAACAGCTGATAGGCAAGGAGAAGTGAATGAGTTTTTTTTTTTCAGCAACAGATCTGGAGAGTATATTTCTACTAGTCTTTCAGCACAAGAACAGCTGTGTTTTATACCTGGTCAGTGATACCCCCCGAAAATTAAATGGCCTAAGCATAACCTCAGCATGACAATAGGACTATAGACTATTGTCATTTGACTTCACTTTACTTTATCAAGTAGAAAAATTATGTTAAACCAGCCGAAACAGTCAACAAACTATAGCTGGTTAAGTCGGACAAACATCCATTAAACTTACCAAAGCTGCTCATCATTTAAAAACAAAGTCTATCCTCCTTTTAAATTTAAGGAACAGTCTGGTCACTAGCTAGCTTCAGTTAGCTTAATGTTAGCTTAGCTTCAGTTAGCAAGCAGCTTCAGTTCACGATGAAAAAACATTACGTCAGCAGCTAGGTCAGCTACAAGGCTCTGGCAGGTCAAACATCACGCCCAACACGCCAAACTTGAAATCTTATTGGTAAAAAAAATGGCAATCCACAAAAACTGTCCCCACTTACAATGAACGGCCAGGCCGTCGTAATAAATGATTGATGGGCCATTTGTTAAAAATACACACAACAATATAAATGTAAATATAAAAACCTCATTTTTGGATTCTGACTATCTCTAGGCCAGCAGAGAAGGCTTTGCTGGCCCTGACGTCCCGCCACTATTACCATCACTTTAGTTATGCTAGCACCTGTGCTATAGAGGCGTGCAAGCTAAACTGTGATACCATTAACGTATCTGCACATTAAAACAAACTAGAGTAGTTACTGTTAAATGAACAAAAAAATTTTTTTAAATTGTTTTTAAATCTTAAAATCCAACACTAACAGTGCTATGCTACAATCTTAATTTAGATGCCCCCTAGTTACCTAAATGAGTTTACCAACATAACATATTTGAACACAGCTACAAACAACAAGTTATTTGTGATACAAAAAGTGGAGAACATACCTTCTCTTAGAAGCAGCAGGGAAGAAACTCTTGGCGCTCAAATTCAGTCGGTGCTGGTTAACTGACAATGGGTTTGAAAAATGGAACATCCCTTGAAGGGGCGGTTTCGGCGCAGCTCTGATGACATCAGCGCGTTTACGGAAGCGGTTGTGGGATTCATTGGGAAACTAGCGGATGATACTGTACAGAAAACGACTATCAGAACGTTTCCCAATCAAAAGCCATGGGTGGATAAAACCATCCGTGACGCTCTGAGATCTCGCACCGCCGCCTATAATGCGGGACTTGCGTCGGGTGACATAGACTTGTACAAGGCTGCAGGACCGGAAACGCGTTAACCATCACCGAGCATGACGTGAGGAGAGCCTTCAGGAGAGTGAACACCAGAAAAGCAGCAGGACCAGACGGCATCTCAGGTCGTATCCTCAGATCCTGCGCAGACCAGCTAGCACCTGTGTTCACAGAGATATTCAACCTCTCTTTATCTCAGTCGGTGATCCCCACATGCTTTAAAGAGTCCTTCATTGTTCCTGTTCCAAAGAAACCCCATCCTGCTTTCCTCAATGATTATCACCCTGTACCAGCCACAGATGGCGCCCAGGGAGCTAGCGCTGAGTGTCTTACTCAAGGACACACCTGCTATGGGTGATAGGCTGGGCATATGGCTGCCACCTTTTCCATCCCAGTCTGATGCTTATCCCATTGAGCTACCAGGCCGCTAATGGACAGTAAAGGACCAATTTCAGACTTTCTGAAGCATCTAGGAGAACAACACAATGGGGCTGCAGGACTGTAATCTCTTTAGACGTACGGTTTGCAAGGGATTTCGAGGAGCGTGGGGTGTCTGTATTTGTTGCTCTTCGTGGGGTGGTGCTACGTGCACCACACTCGTTCTGACCCCTTTCATAACTGCTTGCAGTTCTAGTTTTAATTGATTTGCTACTTTACTTTGACAGGGACATCACACATTGATAAACATTACTGTATTTGTGCCAGAGATAGTCTGCTGTCCCTGAACAGATCAAAGACTGAGGTTATTCTATTTGGCCCCCAAGGTCTGAGACACAAGCTATCCGACCAGATTGCCACCTATGGAAGATTCATCATTAACATGAACGAATTGGGATCTATCTGATAGATAAGATTTAAAAACCAGCTTACTGCTGTTCCTATAATCCCAATGACAAGTTCCAGTCTATGTAATAGAATGTTGTGATCTATAGTGTCCTAAGCCCTTGGTCTGAAGCTAAGAGAAGATTGTGGGTGACTTCAACAAGTGCTATTTCTGTACTATGATTTAAAATCCTGACTGAAAATCTTCATACAGATCGTTCATGCGCAGGTGGTCACATAGCTGCTTAGCAACTACCTTTTCAAGGCTTTTAGAGATAAAGGGCAGATTCGATATCAGTCTATAATTGTCTAAGACCCCTGGATCAAGAGTAGGTTTTTTGAGTAGAGCAGGGGTCTCCAACCTTTTTTCCCCTGTGAGCTACTTTCACAAAATAAAAATGGCAGAGAGCTAGTCATGCTTTCTAACATTTATTCTCATAGTTTTTCAACCCGAACAAATGTTATTGTCTATAACTCACATTTGGCATTAAAATGTCACAAAAATATTTAGTTCTCTTAAAAGTGCATTTTGTATGTCTGTAGTTTAGTGTATCTCACACTACTGAATTAAAACAATGCTGTCAAAAGAAAAAAATGCAATTACAAATAGTATTGCAAATAGAGTATTCACATGTCCAGTTTCATGTGTGATGTGTATTCAGTCTTTTTCAGTCAACAAAAGAGGTGTATGGTGGAGTGAAGCCACTTAGGTTCACTCTTATGGAGTCATTTAAATGTTCATCTGTCAGTCTTGTTCTAAACTTTGATTTCATGACATTCATGTCAGAAAAGGCAGACTCACAAAGATATGTAGACCAGTGTTTCCCCTACCATTATACAAGGGGGGCGCCCCGCCCATGGTGGAGTTCTGCTGCAATGCGCACACACAAAGACAAGCGCGTGCACACAGGTGAAAGCAAGTGTCGGGAAATATGAATTTTAAAACATAAAAGCCAATCATATTTCAGCTGATATTAAGTAAACGAAATCAGCTATTTATATATATTTTAGTAAAAATATTGAATTAAAATTCATCTAAATTTGTCGAGCCTCACTTCCTCTCAAGTCTACGTGATGTTTGCTTTTAGCCACGCATTTGTCAGTTGTACCATGGAGCTAACCTCCTCTGATTAACTAACTTCTTTTTCAGAGGGGCAACAGTATCAAGTAAAGTGTGCAGAGAAGCTGCATTATCAACAATATAATCAACCTGTGCAGGAGTAATGTTAGGTTTACTGTTCTCCTCTGTATAGGTCACTGGACTAAAAGAAATATGGAATCATAAGTCAGAACAGAACATCGAGAGCGTGGTTAAAACTGTGAGTGGGTTTATTTACATGTTGAGTAAATCTAATGGACTCTAACAATTAATTAAATGCAGTGTTGAGACAGTTATTAACAACATCTACATGAATGTTAAAGTCACTCACTATAATTACTTTAGCTGTACTAAGAGCTAAATCAGATAATCAGAAATCTGAGAAAAACTGTTAAAAACTCAGAGTCAGGACCCGGAGGACGGTATACAATAACAAATAAAACTTTTGCCTTTCTGTGTTTGTAATCTGAGAGACTAAGAGTGAGGGTCACAAAGGAAATTATAACTATGTTTAGGTCTCGGGTTGACTAATAAACTTGCAGATACCTGCTACTCCTCCACCTGTACTTCTAGGTATATGATAAAACAATATGACTTGCGGGTGTCGACTCATTTAAACTGACATAATCCTCCTGCTGCAGCCATGTTTCAGTGAGACTAAATAAATCTGTCTTATGGTTACTTATCAAGTCATTTACTAATAAGGATTTAGACGAGAGAGGTCTAATATTTAATAATCCACATTTAATTGTTCTGTTTTTATTCTGTTCTGTAAGATGAGTAGTTTTTATTTTTATTAAGTTCTTATCATTCACTCCTCTAGTGTTAATTTTTGATGTATTTAATTTAGGTAGACGGGTAGCAGACACAGTGTTTATGGGGTGGTGACAGCAGGAGGGAAGCTGCAGAGAGGCATGTAAGACTGCATAAGTCTGCATCCTGAGCTTCACTCCGGGGTATCAGTGTTTATGAGGTCTAATAAACTCTGCCATATTTCTGGATATAAGGGCCGCTATTCAAAGTGGGATGGATGCTGTCTCTCCTAATCAACCCAGGTTTTCTCCAAAATGTTTTCCAATTGTCTATGTAGCCCACTTTATCGGGACACCACCTGGAAAGCCAACAATTAAATGACGACATGCAGCTAAACATGTCATTACTGATCAGATTAGGAAGGGGACCAGAGAAAACTACGGAGTCCGACATCATTTTAATTAAACATCGATACGTTAATTTTAGCGACCTCCGACAGGCGTAGTCGAGTGTCATTACCTCCTGCGTGAATTATAATCTTACCATATTTACGTTTATCCTTAGACTGGAGTTTCAAATAAGACTTGATGTCGCCCGCTCTGGCCTCGGAATACACTTGACCATGGTTGCTGGTGTCTCTAGCTTCATGCTCCAACTATGGAGCTGCCAATAATCAAAATAGGTTTCTCAGCGGGTGTGTCGCTGAGCGGAGAAAACTTATTACAAATGTAAACAGGCTGGTGGTGAACCTTGGCCAAGGGTTTCTGGTTATGCTTCCTCCTGACAGTCACCCAGCTGGCCTGATTTCCCTGCTGCCAGGGAACTGCTAGAGGACTGCAAATGGTAACTAAGCTAGCTGGTTTTGCACTGATTACCGGGACCTGACTATCTGGTTTAATTTCCATACCATACCATTATAATTAAAGGAATCAGAGGAGAAGCTAAACATATGGCAAACTGAGCAAAAAATACTAAATTTAGAAAAATCTCAAATATTATTTCGAGGTGGTACAATGTATGATTAACGGTGTGATTCTCATGTTAAAAATGATGATTCTACTAGCGGCTAACGTTTGTAACACAGCTAACCGTTACTGTTAGCATCATGTTAACAGCAAGCTACAATGTAGTAACAATGTAGTAACAAAAAACAGGTACACCGTTTTAATGAAAATGTTTTAACTTACCCAATAGTCCCAGGACACAGACCTTCAACCGCCAGCAGAGATGTGGAGGACCATTAACCGCTGTCACCGTGAGAGAGTGGGGGGGTTTATCCAGGAGAAAGTTCAAGACCCTCGGCTGCGCAGCCCAATATTTTTTACCTCAGGTGGTTGTCATAGTGACGTGTCTTAACATCTCTTCTCTTCTACATTACTCTGTATATATTTATATAATGTGTAAGGTCTTAGACCTTAGACAAGATGACTTATGTTGTAAATTGGCGCTATATAAATAAAGTTGAATTGAATTGAATTCAATTGAATCTCTCTACTCTGAAGTAAAAAATCCTTCAACTATTATCTATAAAACACTTTAACAGAGGTAAAGAAGTACTCTTAATGCAAACTAGCTAATTTTACATGAAGGAATATGTTATTGGATTATAATTATTGATACATTAATGTGTTCATCACATTGATATTCAAGCTGGTAATGACGGAACTGATTTTAACAACATATGGACAACAATTTTTACTTATTTATAATCTGAATTGGTGCTGGGTGATAGATTAATGAATTTTAAAACACATTATTATTTAACTTATTATATTATGTAACTTCTTGATAATAATTTCCATAATTGATTTGCCAGCTATTCTAAACAATTATTTATAATCATAGTGGGCTTGGGGCGTGGCGAGCTCTCCAGCTTACTGCCACCCTCCAGTGAAGTATATTTTTAGGCATTCATGTATTTGTACTTTTACTTGACTATTCAGTCCTCTTACCACTGCCTGCTCTACAAATTTAACACCCCCCCCCCCACACACACACACACACACACAATATAATTAACACCCTAAATATGATGAATGAATATTTATGCCATTGTCCACCATCAAAGTTAGATAGCTAAGAATGAAGAAGCTTTATTTCTTTTAAGAACCATTTGTAATAGCTGAAGAACCATCCACAAAATATAAAGGTTTTTTAACTTGCCGTGGTTCTTTGAAGAACCATAGAAGCATCTGAAGAACCATTTAAGAACCATTATTTTTCTGAGAGTAGTAGCTCCCCTCCCACTCCCTGGCTCCCTGACTGCTGTCTTTGTTAATACTAGCTTGTATTAGCATGAACACACCTGGGGACTGTTACTGCTACAAAACGCCACCATGTGCAGGAAAAGTTATCTTACATGAAAGCTATGACTTATGATTTTACTTACTACAAGTAGTAAAAAAGTAACCTCATCACTTGATATAAGTTGTAAGTAAGAAACCTTGCTGCTAGATGTCACTAAATCTTACACACTGTACCTTAGTGCTACTGTAGTACAGTACTACTGGTGATAATGTATCAACCACTCAAGCAATAAATCAATCACACTTTATTGCCCGCAAGAAGAGCTGGCCATATTTTCCTATGTTCGCCATACTGATAGCAGTGGGTAGAAAAGAGTGGCGAGCAGAGGTGTCAGACACGATGTTCAGTAGACTGGAGATCTACGGATTAAGAAACCAAATGAAGGGACACTTTGAATAAAAGTTCTGGAGAATAATCTTGTCAAAGTTCTATCAGCCTTCAAAGACCGAAAAGATATTGTTGACTTTTCTTGCACAGCATGTTCGTATTTTGTACAAATGACAATTTGTGGTCAGTAATTGAGCACAAGTATTTAAAGGACTCTTTCAACTATTTCTACAGCCTGGCCATTTACTACTGTGCTGACATAACCTGGTACATTACACTTAAAATCACTATCTTTAGTTTTGGTTACATTTAAGTCAAAGAAGGATTCAAAAAAATGAATCCACCTCACCAGGCTGACTATCAAGTGTAAAGTACATGATAAGGTTTATACATCACTGTACTTATGTAGATCACACACATGTTGAAGTCTTAATATTATCACTACTTTACTGTTACTGCATGATCCCATGTTCAGCTGAGAAACTGTACTTACATCAAGTTTCATCTTTTTTTTTGCTTTCACTTTGGTTTGGTTTTGCTTCCACATGCTATTGTGTGAACTACTTATGACCTCAATGAACTCAATTCAATCATGCTGAAATCCTAAGGGGGATCACATACAGTATGCATATTTCAGCCTATCTGCACATGTATTTAAAGAATACAGAGTACAGCATACGTCTTCCTTTGAAACTCACTCGTTTTGCTTTAAATTTTTCCTCCGTTCACTCCTTCCACCTTCTTTCATCTCGTTCCAGCCCCCAGTATCCCCAGTCCCCCCCCATCTCCAACCAGCCTGGCCCCTTCCCCTTCTTCTGCCGACTTTCCCAACTCCTCCCACATCATGTAGGTGTGAGTCTTACAAGGTAAGTCTCCGTCCACTGCACCACGTTCAGCAATCCCATTTTCCCCCATTTTGTTTAGACCCTCTGCTCTTTTCTGTCTCAGGTTTCTCATGATCTGTGATTCCTCACATTTATTAGCTGAAACTGTGCTGTATTTCCTTTACATATGCAACACATTAAATGGACAATGACGTCATTGGTCAAATGTTTGTTTCTGATAGCAAATTATAAGAGATTCAAAAAAAAAACTTTTTTCATCCATGTTCTTTCTTTTCTAAAAGATCTAATTACAATTGGAGTTGTCCAGTTTTTGTGATTGTGATTCGCTTTACTTTAGCCAATCACAATGCCTATCCTTTCTCTATATCCAGATCTGTGCTAAGGACATAATTAGTTCTAGCAGTAGCAAATTACCTGTTGTAACAAATTCTCAACACAGCATCCAACTTTTTTTTTTCTTTTTCTTTTCTCACCTTAAAATTAAGTTAACAACCTTGGACAGTTGCACCTTGTGTTAATACGTTGGCATTGTGAAGCACATATAATCCACCGTAGCTCAACATATGTGTAACAAATGCTTGTGTAACAGCAGCTAACATCATCCTGTATAAAAACTGTATGTCCTGTATGTTAGTTGATGTCACGACTACATCTAACTTAAAATGCCTCACAAAGTCAGAATTATATTTTTCTTTTATCATAAATAAATCATCTTTCTCTTTTGCCCTGTTCTTTTTATCTATAGCTCAAGCCCTGACTGCTGTCAAGTTTGATGGAAGACCTTTCCAAGGATTCACTGGACAAACTGACTTGTTTTTTTAGTACCTAAACGTATAACAAATATAACAAAACCACAGAAAGCTATCTAAGGACATTTAAAGGAGATAAGGTCCAATTTAAAATTGTAATGGAAAATGTGTATGCTCACTCCCCCTAAGTCCAATTTATGTGGCATGAAGGAAGACTCCAGATCTTACCAGCTTCAAGTTGTGTAATATTTCTATATAATTTAGCTCAGGACATATTCTACAAAGTAGAGATTACTGATTAACTATATTGATAGTGAAACATTTTATGCTCATAATGACAAAATGTCAGTGAACTGAGGTTTGATGCTGAGCAGTTCACAAGGGAACACTGTATATGATAGGCAGTGATGAAAGGAAGGAAACAAAGAAAAGAGCTGAGGTCAAGAATGGGAGTTTGGATGAAGGTCACTGAGGTTGACTAATAGAAAGGAGACTCACTAAAACTTACAAAGAACATGCTCCTGGACTGTTAAGGACAAACAACGATATTCATTGTCATCTAAACTAATATCAACCATGAATAACCATCAGTGTTTATGGCCATGTGGGGAGTGGGGTTCAGTGATAGACTGATAGGACCCCTCTCCTCATTTGTACAAAGCCGAGGACTGTACTTCTAAGCTCACTGTGATGCTTGTTTTCTCCCACGCCTCCATCCACTACATTTCTCCCTTCCTATCAACCTCACTGTCCACATATGTTACATATGAGTGAATTGCACTCATACAGCATGTAACCATTACCACTAAATACATTAGAATTGCTCAAGTTATTAAATCCCCCGATAAAGTATATACCACAATAAATAGGTTTGTGTTTGACGTTGCAGATGTGATGAGAAGCTTATAGGCACATACAATCATATATGCTTGTGAACTGTGAATGTCAGCCTACATAGATAAACATGTAGACTAAATTCATGTCACAGAGACTTTATTGACTGCTAAACTACTATATAAGTAAAGTAAATTAAGAAAGCTTGACAGAAAAAAGCTTTGACAGCTTTAATGTCCCTCATAAGCCAAATTGAATTAAACTGGTGCCTGGGAGCAATGTGCAGATTGTTCAAGCGTGAATCTTAAATTTCTGTAATTGAAATATGCTATTTGTCTGCATGACACATACAGTATGAAGTGGTTATACTCGCTGTCTCTATGCGTCTGTTGAGTCTGAAGGGAAACCAGAGCTGTCACTCAGGAAGTGATATGTTTTCTCTCCATGTTGTGGGGTTTACATCATACATTGGTTAAATAGTAGATTGGTGTCCCATTTATGTTTAATCTTTTAAAACTTGTGGATTCCAAGACACAGCAGGTAGTGAGCCAATTTGTCAAATATAAGGTTGACACTTTTCCTGGTAGATTTTAACATGTGCCTGTGGCAACTACAGTTTGGTTAAAGTTTGATTAAAATATCTGAATAGATTCTGAACAGGCATTGAGCATAAGACTGTAATCCAGCACATTTGCATATAAATGTAATTCATCTGAGGCTTACTTTAATCCTGAAGAGACACACTCACCTCACCACCACCCACTGTGTGCAGTGCCTGTATTTCTTTAAATCCATTTGCGTGAAGCATCTAATTTAGTGGACAGTGTTTAAAGTGTTATCCCTGTGATAGTTGACATATATGTAGGTAAAATATGTTGGAAATGTGTTTAGAAATGTGTGTGGAAAATGAAAATAGAAGTGACCTTAGAAAAAACACTTTGTAAAGATGATTTAGTTAATGATGCAGTCATTTGAGAAGGAATTACAGTATATACTGGAAAACACTGTCCTGTAACATCAAAAAAGGTTATTTAGAATAACCTTTTTATGTTGAGATATGTTATAGGACATCTGTGAACATTCCCAGTCATCCAGGTAACCTTGATGACCTGTAACATATCCCAACATTTCACCTAATCATGCAGTGCCATATGTCTGAAACATGTCTGTGTGTTTTATAAATAATTTATAAAATACAATGATTTTCTGATATCTGCATGTTAGTAGTTTTCATATTACATTTTAAATTGCAAAGTAAATGATAAATATTTAACTGTACAACTGATCTGTATTGTATAAAAGCCACTGTAATATCCTTTTATATTCAAAGGGCAAAAACACAATCTTATAGAATTAATCTAATGTCATCTCATCATTGCAACTTCATTCAGATTTTAACTCTATGACAACACACACAAGGCTCCTCTTTGTTATGTGTTTATTATTTTTATTATTTTTGTCTTTACATACTTCAATGTTCAAGTGATCTGTCTTTGTAGAAAGCTACTGTTCAGCCATACCATAGACTGTAGTCTATGGTGCGTAATCAGTTTCAGATACGATATGCTATAGAAAATGCAAATAATGATATTTCATTCTGAAAGCAGTAAATAGCTCTCACTGCACAAAAAAACATAACAAAACAAGGATTTAATAGAATATTTCTATTTTTTCTTGTTTTAGCTTTTTTTAGAAAGGAAATATGTTCAAAAGAGTCAGTAAATATATTTTTAAATGCATGATTGTTCAATGACAAGTTGGCAGGTTCAATTTTTACACTCAAGTACACGTTTAACATTTTTCACTAACAAGATTTGTTTCTATTTGAGTGCTCTTGAAGATTGTTTGAAGGAGCAGAATATAGATATTTTTGGATCACTGGAACCTGATATGCTAAGAAATGACAACCAAAAGTTGGTGTCCAATATTTGATACTAGATGTAGCATTTGTCAATGATGGCTATAAAAAATATATACATATTACATACAATGGCCAATGTACATGTATTTACTATTTGCGATTTCAGTTATGGTATATCCTAGTATCACATGTAACCATTGCTACTTTGGGGAAATAGAAAAATTGCTTGAACTATGCAAATGATAAAAAAGAAAAATATTATGCTTGCTTTCAGAAAATCTTGCAATAAAGCTAATGTATAAATAATCTACATGCTTCTGAATTCATCACAGTATGTTTTTTTTATAAAACACAGCTCGCTCTTTAGAATGATAATCTATCTACTGTTGTTATTTTAACCCACTTGTTGATGACATTCACTGCCAAAAAGACTACTGAGGTAACTGTCCAGCCAGCCCACTATCAAAAGGCTGCTTGATGACACTCTACAGTCTTTGTTAAATCAAACTGTATGTCACAGTGAATAAAGTGCAAAAACAAAGACAGACTGGATTATTTTGTGTTAAAGAAGAAGGAAAGTAAATTATAAAGTAATTATAAAGTAAAAAGGAAAGAAATTAAGAGAAGGAAAGGAAATTAACAGTTCAACAAGCCCTCCAAATTAAATGACCATGTGTCCCTGCCCTCTTATACGACCCACAGAAGCATTTGTTAAAAGACAGTCCTCACATTCATTTTTATTTTGTTTATTTTGATTTATTTTTATTTATGACCATAAATTCAGCAAGCAGCCAGCTTTTCTAAGTTGCTATTAAGAAGATAGGTTTGTGGGAGCATCAAGCATCAATACTGTGATTTTAAACTTATTCATTTATCAGTAAAATGTACTCGAGTAATTAAAGTGGCAGTACTGTTTATACATTTGTGCAAATGTTTCCACTTTTCTAGTTTTCATTTTGAGATAAGTTGTACATTTACATATAGCCCACCCAGGGACAGATACTGTAGAGCCTTGCCCCTCCAGCTGCCACCTCAACTTTTATGTCCTGAAAATCATACTAGCTGCTTGTTTTTTCCAAAAGCCTCTTATAGCCTTAGAATAAAATATTAATTCACCAAAAATATATAATTGTTAATATAATCTCAAGTCCCTGCAAAATTTAGGTAAAATAAACAAACTAAGCAAACTAAACTAAAAGTACAGTAATTGAAGTTCTTTTTCTGTAGTTATTTTACATTTATTCTATTTTCTTTTATATTATATATTTATTAGGTAACCTTTCTTTTTGCATTTATACCTAAAAATTTTCTTTGTTTTCTTGGAAGAAATAGTCATACAATAAATGGTTTGAAAGTGTATTTGTGGATATTTTGTTGACTCCATTTACATATATGGGTTTCCACATTGGTACAGCATTGCCACCCTGCTATGACATCTTGCCACTGCCTTATGTTACAAATTTACAAGGATAGCAGAGATGATTAGCACATTGCTATCTATGGTTAAGTAATGCATTGTCTGCATTCCACAAGTTTTACAGAAGGAATGCCTGTTTTTAAGGATTATAAAGAGCATTAAGAAATGGTTAATAACAGTTAAATAAATCTTATTCAGCACTTTAATGTTACTGAAGGGATACATGTAGTTTTTAATAAATGATAATTACAGTTAAGTAAGGCTTATTATGCAACACTGGGAATTTAAAAAGAGTTACTTAAGAGAAAGATGTTTTCCACTTTACAATGGGTCACAAAGTGCCTTAATAAATCTTAATAACAAGTAAGGCTTACAATGGACTACTGGGTATTTAAAAATAGTTACTTTGGGGTTTTTGTTTTGAACTTGTTATTTAATTTCTGAAGTTAAAGCAAAGTTGAGAAAACTCGTAAGTCTTGACACCTTGACTGATCACGACCTACCAAAAATAAGTAATGTAAGTGGGCAATCATGAGACTTAAGTAGTCATTCATAACCCTTATCAACTCTTTATTAATGTTATTCAATACCTCAATTAGCCCATAAACCCTAAATAAATTTCAACAAGAGAAAATTTTAAAATACTGCTTAATGTTATTTAGTGTATTTAACAACTAGTAGTGCTAATATGGGTTGTTAAAGACATTAATTAACTACTACAATTTTGAAAGGACAGTCAACATTCATAGAATAGTGATAAATGACAATAAATCTGTGAAGATTCTCAGTCATCCAGGTAAAGTTGTCTGAAGATTGAGTCATGGCAACTGGACTTCTTTCT
>JAUYWH010000022.1:2375765-2391455 GCA_034779795.1 Ctenopoma multispine | reverse complement strand
AGGCGGACGTCTCTGGGCTGTCTCCTTTCTACGACTCAGTCCTGCAGGCCTGGACGGTGTTGACAGCTGAAAGGGCCAAACTCACTGAAGCAGGTTGCGTGAAGCTGGGTCATTTGATAAAAATGACAAAATCATCTGTGAACGACGCGGGCGAGAAGCTTAACATCAGGTCCAACAGGGTGCTGCAGCGCGTGGTGGAGGAGGCTTGTGCATCCCTGGCTAATCCCCTGAGAGTGATGGTAGAGAATGAGAGCTATGTTCTTCCCTTAGCAATCCTCATATCCATAAGTGTTCTTGACGTTATGTCTAAAGCATTATCACCACTATTTTGTGTGAAATAAATTTAATAATTAGTAGTTAGTAACTCTGGTCTTAAATTCCACATTGTTCACATTGTTGACAATCAAACATCCCGCAAACAATACAATACATCAATTTTGTACTCTCATCTGTGGAGCACAAACGCATCACAGCCAGACACACAAGCACAGCGTCTCTTCCTCTTCCTTTAATTGGAATGCTTAATCTTCAACCTACAAGTACACTATGATACTTGCCCTAATGTGAAACACATATGCAACTAAATTATTCAAAACTCAGCCAGCTCAACTGTGATATAGCAACTAGTTTCCCACATTTCCACTCCACGCATTTTTCCTCTCCCCCTCAGACACACACACACAGCAGCCTGTCACAGAGCCAAAGACCAGATACAGATACAGATAAATATATACATTTATACAAGCACCTAATGTGGATTTTGGCCAAAGTCCTCTGATATCTTGACAGCTGTCTGTTGATTAACACACAGTTAAAACAACACATATCACCCTAACTGCAACTAAAAACCCCAGATCTGGCGACCAAACGCGACTCATTACCTATAGACTGGCTGTCCGAGCCATTTATTCTGCCAAACGTGGAGTGACGTCATGTAAACACAGTTTAAACCTAAACATAAGACTTAAACACTTAACACTTAAACACAGTTACTTTTGAGACCAAACTTTGTTCTAGCCTGTATAAACAGTTGAAGAAGGCTGATCACGTCCTTCGACAACCGTTGGCTAAAAATTTGAAGGCCAGAACTGGTGCCACTGTCATTTTCACCCCAGGGGTATCAACTCTTTGTTCTAGTAACACACACACACACACACACACACGGGATGTGGGTGAGTTGGTTGGGGGGGAACGTTGTCAGAGCGGCGAGGAGATGGCGGCAACATTGATGTTGATGGGAGATGGAGTGCTGGGGAGAAACGCTGGCAGAACACGGAGCAGGGGAGAGCACTGGGGAGAGATATGAAGGGAGGAGGGAGAAAAGGGAAGTGCCAAGCAGACAGCAGGTACGCAAAGGCAGTGAACCAAACAATCCTCAATCCAATATTAATCCAAACAGTCCACAATGTAATCCAAACAGTGTTCACTTAAACATCTGATCAGGTAGACAACAGAGTCACTTCAAAGAATAATCACAGGGGAGGGAATCTGAGCAGTCGGTCCGGGATTCAGGATCCGGGTTCATGGTCAGTAGCCAGGGATGACAGAGAATAGGAGGAAAAGAAGACAGGGCCATACAATCCGAAAAAAAGAATCCAATCCAAAATCCAATATCAAAATCAAGGTCCAAAAGACTTACTGAGCTGAGGTCCGGTGTCCAAGTTTCCTGGGTCCAGTTACAAGCAGAGTTACACAAGATGATTCAGTCAGGTAAAAGGCTGAAAAGTTGCTCACAGTGTGTTGGCAGACAATCCGGCAGAGGGGGAGAGCTGACAGAGCTGCTTGAAAGAGGGGAGAACAGGTGAAACAGATTGTGGATAATGACCTGATTGATGTGGCAGAGGGAAGAGCAGAGTGAGTAGCAGCAAATGACCATATATGGAGCTGGCCAGCCGGAGACCGTGGCACACATACACTCACATACAGTATATATGTATATACAGATATAACTGTGGCATAAGTGTGGCAGGGTTAACAAGGAAGTGGAAAATAAATGTGCCTACAAAATCTTAAAGCTCTAACGCTACCTAAGAATTGTGGTGAGATTCATTGGGCTTTACACATTGCCCCAAAGTTCAACCCTTTCTGAATTGCTACATGCAGTGAGCATTCAAATTTCATAGATGACAATACTCACCGTAAACGATATAAGCCTTGATACATTCTTCACTAAATACTTCCTGGCTTTCTAGGTTGACACTTTGGCACATTGGCACAGCATGACCCATCACTAGTCCAGACCCTCATGTTCTTTCTAGTTCATGCTTCCAGTGGTCTGTAGAAGAGTTAACAACAGCTGATTAATAGTTTGCACCTTGTGATGAGCTCTTTGTATTTGCTCTCATGAAGTCTTCTCTTTATGGTAGACTTACATACTGATATACCCATATCCTGGAGAGTGTTCTTCACTTGGGTGGATGTTGTGAAATGTTTTTCCTTCACCATGGAAAAGATCCTTTGATCAGCCACCACTGTTGTTTTCCATGGATGTCCAGACCTTTTTTAGTTCTTGAGCTCACCAGTGTGCTCTTTTTTTCTCAGAATGTACCAAACTATTGATTTGCTAAAACGTCAAGGACTCACATAGGCTAAGATATCCCCTTGGACTTAACCAGAAGCATAGTTGAGACAGCTAAAAAGGAGCTAGGCTAAGTATTTGCTTCCTTTTTCAACTCCAAAGCAAGGAAGATGGATATTTTAAATACTACTTTTTTTACTGTCTCTAAAATTGTTGCTGTTGCTCCAGGCAGGTTTGTGTTAATTAAACAACATATTTGTAAAAAAAAAGATGGAAACGTCACAGTCCATCGTCAGTCCAACTTTGACCCCAGGGTTGGTGGTTCACATCAACAGTTCCTTTCTACTGCTGGTCCCAAGCCCAGATAAATGGGAAGGGTTGCGTCAGGAAGGTCATCCAGCGTAAAATCCTTGCGAAATCAAATATGGGAGTGCTCTCCTGTGGTGACCTCAAAAAGGAGCAGCCAAAAGAAATTTTGTATTCTTTTAGTTAACCAGGGATAAATCAATTGTTTGTTTTATAGCTATTTGTTTACACAGTTAAACTGTTGAATGGCATGCTGGGTATTTCTGGGTACTAGTCAGTATACTTATTTACTACTTATAAGTACAAGCCAAATGTACTTAAAAGTAAACTGAACATATACTTGCTTATGTTTAGGTTTAAAGACGTATAGTAATAGTATACGCAAATACTGCTTTTTCTTAAGTAGCCCCTACAACAAACAACAATTTCCCTAAGGGGATCGATTAAGTATGTCATTATAACAATTTGTCTTTTATTTCCGCTGTTTTCAACAGGGACCGGATTGATCCTTTGATCTTTAAGTTTCAGTTTAAGAATGTGGAATACTCCTCAGGCCGCAACAAGACCTTCCTGTGCTACCTGGTGGATAAAGGGAACACAGCTGATGGGCTGCTCAGGGGCTATCTGGAGGATGAGCATACTGGTTCTCATGCCGAAGAGGCCTTCTTCATGCAGTGCCTGCCACACTACGACCCTGCACTCAAATACACAGTCACTTGGTATAGTTCTCTAAAACTGTCGAATACACACACACACACACACACACACACACACAACTCTCTCATATCAGCCAATATGCCAGCTCTGGCTTTCACAGCCACTCCACTTTTCATCATGTCATATATAGCATCCAATTTCCACAGATTGGTTGGTATTGTCTCTTCCCCTTGTGACCTGAATGAACTGATAGAAATAGATTAATTTTTCATGTTATTTTGCTTAGACCTTAATGCTCCCTGTAACATTTTCTTACCATGGAATAGTAAGAATAAATAAATTAGTGGTATGTAGGGGTATGGCAAGGAAGTAGCTCACCTACTACCAAGGTGAATGGATGAAAATAAGCAAACTAAAACTCAAATCTCCTGTGAAACTTCCTGATTGTTGAACAGTTTTATTATAAGACCTATGTGTTTGGATTCAAGGTCTTTACCAGATGTCAGGAAAGGAAAACAACAATATGGAGTAGGAACAATGTGGAACTCCAGTAGCTATGGTTATTTGAGAGGAGTCTGCAGGTGGCATCAAAACATGTCTTCAATTAAACACAACATTTACAATAATACAAATATTAATGAACCTAGAGAAGAAATTGATTTGGTCACAGATATATTTCCAAAGCCTTTTCCAAGAAAGACATTAATGAGAAAGCTTCACCACAACGAAAGGTCAACCAATGCCAAAACAAGCAGGCCTGTCCCACCTAAGAAAAGGTTTTGTGCACCACCTAATCCAGCAACTGCGAATGAAACTCTTGGATCTCAGCCTCGGTGGAGTATTGCAGATTGTATTGCTTGGAATGCCTGTTATTTGTAATAGATTACCTTGGTGTTTAGAAACACACTGAGTTTGAAAATTATAGTTGTCTAACCAACAGAGGTGGGTAGAGAAGCCAAAAACTATTTCTTGAGTAAGAGTAGTGTTACTTCACAATACTATTACTCAAGTAGAAGTAAAAAGTAGGAAAATTACTCAAGTAAGAGTTAACTGTTTGATCGTAATATCTGATTTACTTTTTAGAAATGATATAGTCAGGAAAAAAAGTGATTCTGGTATTTCTTACAGAGCCCGGGAGTTGCCATGGAAAAAAACATTATTAATATAAAGTATGTTTTACTAAACGTGTCGTACAGCCACATGAAAGCCCAGTGTGTCCCTCTCTGGCAACTCAAATAAAGCCACAAAATCATGTTAGTTTACAGGTAAATTGTCTTCCACTCAACACAACATCTGACCGTCAGACTTTTATACACTTCTTATACACATCTCAATAAACATTACTAACAGCATTAGAGTCAAAACACTGCATCCCGAATTACAGGTGTCAAACTCAAGACCTGCGGGCCAAATGCTTCCCACCCACTCATTTCATGTGGCCCGCGAGAGTTTACAAATTATTTTAATAATAATTTATTATTATTTAATAATTATTATAAATTTTGCTTTCAGACTCTATTTTCAATATATCATATGAACACACAGAACAACTATATTGTTGCATTTTAACACATACTCCCTGTTCTGTTCTTCAGAGCTTGCTCCCTCAATAATCACGTCTTTATATACTTTAAATACGTTTAAATATGCCGCAGTTATCATGATTGATTGAAACTAGGGGTGGGAGAGGGACAAGTGCATAATCTCTGTCCACAACAATAGATATCAACTCTGAAAATTTGTACCATCAATAACTGTCATGACCTGTCACTATTTTCCTTCAAACGCTAAAAGAAAAATATAATATTCTTCTCTCATTGTTAAACCGGACCCAAAACCTACTGATTGTTCACTGAACTCCTGCTTCATCACGGTCATTACATGTTAACAGCCATGCATGCAGCTCACATGTTGGCAGATTTTGTTTCCACTATGCATTCCACTTATCATGGGTCTTCTCCAGGTAAAAATCTTTAAAATCATAGTATCATATGTCATATTTAGAAAATGTTTACTGCACAAGAGCAAAACTAGAGTGGAGTACAGGGCGACTCTACTGCGCTCTGTTCAATATATCAAGATCACTTGCACAGCTCTGGCACCACAGCACAGTGGTGCAAGGTCCTCAAAAGAGATTGACACGCAAATAAATTGCAAATAAAAATTTACCGGTTCATTCGTTTTAAAATAATCACCCCAGGTGCAGCAAGAGTGATATAATCAGCATATTTCTGCCCCTGCCAAAGTGCCACTCTGTGCAATAGCCTACTTGCATATATAGAGACATCGGCCACTGCATATAGTCACAGTTACAAGTGGCCCTTTCACATCAACTGTAATGGTGATGTGGCCCGCGATAAAATTGAGTTTGACACCCCTGGTCTAAACTAACTATACAGTGTTTTCAGTCACATGTTGTCAAAAATCTGGTATCTGGATATCACAAATTAGAACCATGTCCAGTTCCGTTGGGGGCGTTTATTTCAGACACATGATACTTATTTACAGACATCGCTAAAGTCTAGCTGCTAAAGTCTGTTGGTTGGTGCGGATGTAATAGTAAATCACACCTATTTCTCAGTCCAGAATGAGCCAAGGGGCAATCTAAAGGCTGTGTGCGCACACACTATCAATTTAGTGATGTTATTACTGGTGCTGAAACGGAATCATGTGATCATTGTTGCTGTGTCTGATTAGTGAAACTAATGTGTATAATAAATAGTAAAAAAACAGTAAAGAGTCAAGTGTTGCCCAGTGTAGTGGAGTAAGAGTAGTGTCTTTTTCACAAATCTACTCAAGTAAATGTGAAACCTTTTGGGGTAACCTGAGTCTATTTACAATGCAACACACATGCACAGGAAAACGCAGCTCCAAAATAAAAAGGTTAGGAAAAATAGGTAAATACTTAAAAGGCTGATGGATTGTGTCATGTTTTATGGTACACAAGAACTTTCATTCAGGGCACACAATCAAAGCATAGGGGGTTAATTGGAGACTCAAACATTTTTCTGTTTACATGTCAGTGCTGTGAATGTGACTGACATTGGCACTAGTGTTACATTTAAGGAGTTTGGCAAATTTGTGATGTTACTAGTGGCTAGTAAGCCAATAACGTTACACTTATACATTACTTAGAGGAATGTAAATGTCTGAATTTAGCTTGTGTTGAAGTGTTGAATTGAGGAAGGGGGTGGAGCAGGGTGGGGTGTCTTCTGAAATCTACTATCATCTCCACAGTTTAAAGCTCCTGTCAGTACACAGACTCATCACCATTTTTGTCCTGACCAACAAGACACAACAGGGAGATCCCCTGACAGGTGTAAGGGGGAACAGAGAGCTGGTAGAGTTTGGAGGAAAATGTTTTAGGGATAATGGTGTTAAAAGCAAATGAGAAGTCCACAAACCAAACTCTGGCATATGTACCTGGACAGTCAAGGTGTTCTAGGATGTAATGTAGTCCCATGTTGACCGCATCCTCAACTGACCTGTTTGCCCTGTAGATGAACTTCAAAGAAAAAAAGAAAGAAGATTTTCTTTGTCAAACCTGCAATGGCAAAATGGCAATAAGCAATGGACTCCTTTTCATCTCCTGTGAGGAAATTCTAAGAATTAGAAATTCCAAGTATTTGAATTTAGCTGAACCTAATTAACTTCATGTTTTAGTCTGAACTATATTATTATATTGTATTTATGTCTGTGGATTGTATAACCATACATGTTATTATGAAGACAAATACATTATGGAACTGTTGATATGCATGAGAAACAAATTCCACAAAAATCTATGTAAAGTGAAAATAACTAAAGTGCTAAGTACTAAAGATGATTTATAGTTTGACGTGCAAGACATTTAATTTTCTTTTTTTTATATAAAAAAGCATTCCTTGATGCAATCAGTTCTCCTCTCCACTCTTCTTCTCTGCTCTACTCCTCTTCTCTCCTCTCCCCTGCTCACTCTATCCATTTACTGTGTATGCCCCTGATGGAGTGGGTGGAGTACTGCAGCATGCTGGTTTCATAGACAAATATAGCTGGGTGTCATCTGCTAACAAATGGCAGTTACACTCATATAGACAGTTTTGTCTTCTACCTATCCCTATTTTTGTGCCAATAAAGTAGATAACATACATGGCCCAAATCATTATGCAGAATATACAGTATGGCACCCTGCTTTAGTTGGCCTTATACTGTGAAGTTTTGAAATTAATTAGCCAGTATACTCGTACTGCCAGTCCCAAGCCCAGGTAAATGAGGAGGGTTATGTCAGGAAGAGCATTGGGCTTAAAATCTTTGCCAAATCAAAGATGCAGATCACAATTTCACTTCCATACCAGATCGATCGGTCCCGGATTAACAATGACTGCTGTGCTACTGTTGACCGAAGACAGAGGAGAGGAGGAAGGCGTATTAGGAAGTAGTAGGAAAGAAGGAAAGGCAAGAGTGTGGAGGTGAGAGTAAGGGATCTAAATGTAGGGATTATGACTGGTAAAGGGAGAGAGATGGCTAATATGATGCAGAGAAGGAAGGTATATGTGTGCAGGAGACGAAGTGGAAGGGAGGCAAGGCCAGGAGCATTGGAGGTGGATTCAAGCTATTCTACCATGTTGTAGATACAAAGAGAAATGGAGTAAGTGTAATCCTATAGCAAGAGTATGTGAATAGCGTTGTAGATGTGAAGAGAGTGTCAGACAGGATCAGGAGTCTGAAATTGGAAATTGAAGGGGCAGTGTTGAACGTTGTGAGTGTGTATGCCCCACACCTGGGATGTCAGATAGAAGAGAAAGAAGACTTCTGGAGTAAGTTGGATGAAGTGGTAGAGAGTTTTCCTTGGAATAAGAGAGTGGTGATTGGAGCAGATATGTAGGTGAGGGGATTAGGTGGTGTTGGGGTAGGTGTGGTGTTAAGGATAGAAATGCATGAAGAATTTTAGTGGATTTTGCTGGATGGAAATGGGTGTGGTTAACATATATTGCGATTTTAAGCAAAAGGTGAAGTAAAAATCACAAAGTAAACACTACTGGTGTCACCTGTTACATCATCTATAAGCAAAGAATGTTGATAAATAAGTAAGATAATAAAATAAATATACTGTCGCCACCATGCAATATATATGTAATTTTGTACTCTACAAGTACAAAAAAATTATCTTCATTAAAACTGTACATGATATAACAAAATGGATGTCATTTTTGTGACTAAATTTCATAAGAATAAAAAATATTTACGTTGACCAGTGTTATCAGAGTGGGGTCTTAGTGACTGTGTTGCTGAGTGGGAAAAATCTGTTGGAAACATGGTGGTGAACCTTGGGCGAGTGTTTAGTGTTATGTATTATTAACAAGTGTGTATGACAGCAATTAGGACAAATCCTTTATATAATAATCAGGTTAATAATATTAGGTAATAGTCATTTACTATTGTGCTTTCATGAAGTAGGTGATTTGTGAGAGATAGATTTTAAACCAAAAGTTTAGATTTTTTTATCCTATTGTCTTCATGTCCAAGCTGGGATTAACCACAATCCAAATTCTGAGTAGTACTCCCTATGATCATGAACTTCTATGTAAATATTAGCCTAGTTTTATACAAACCTCTGTGACCATAAATAAATTGGGTTTAGTCTCACACAGTGCAGAGATTTGTGAAAATTATTCTGTTCATTGTGCTACTTTTTCTTAGGTATGTGTCTTCCAGTCCCTGCTCTGCTTGTGCAGCAAAGGTAGCTGAAGTGCTAAAGGCCAGGAAAAACCTCAAGTTGCAAATTTTTTCTGCTCGGTTATTTGAGTGGGATGAAGCAGAGGTCCAGGCTGGGTTGAGGTTCCTGCACGCCTCTGGCTGTAAGATGAGGGTGATGAAGCCTCTGGATTTCACCTACACTTGGGATACCTTTGTGGAGAATGAGGAACAACCTCTGAACTTGTGGGAGGACTGCAAAGAAAATTATGAATATTACCAAGAAAAACTGGCAGACATTCTACAATAACCACAGTAAGTGTTTTAGTAAATATATGGTATTGCTAAAATATGCTTTTGATAGTGACAGTATCAATACAGACATGAGAAAAGGGAAAGGTACACATATTCCATGATTCAGTACTACGATGGCTGGTTTCAAATACATAGTCTATTTCTCAGCTTAGGAGCCTGATATCCCTTTCACACAACACACTGAATGTGGTAAAATTTAAAACCATGAGCAGACAAGAGCTGTGTAAAACATGCCATTAGAAACTAACATACCAAGGTGGCACAGCTAGCATCAGTGTTAATGAAGAAATAGAATGTTTATGAGACATGACAAAAGTACACTCTCAGTCACTTGCATAGTGAAAGCAAATCAGTCACCACTACCCTAAACACCGCCTTTGCATAATGGTGTTATCTGGCCACTTAAACTGAATTTAATTGGATTTTTTTGTAGGCTGCTACAAAAACAAGACAAGACGTTTACTCTTGAACTCTTGAATGAAAACACATGAAACCCCTTCCCTTTCTGTAAAACACAAAGTGATATAACATTCATAAAAAAACTAAATAAGCATAACAAGAAATGAAAGGTCAGGAGGATCAGAATCCTGAGCCTGGTTCTCCTGGAGGTTTCTTCAGTTAAACTGACTTCTCCATTACCCAAGTGGCACTGTTGAGTTTTCTACGTAATTCTGCATTCTACATATAGAATAAATATACATAATACATATAGAATATGTTATATTATGTGTAAGGGCTCAAACCTTACAATTTAAAATGCCTTGAGATAACTCTAATTACAGAGCCCAGGCAGACATAGATAGTTAGATGAGAAGAAAAATACAGTTTGAAGCAAAACAGAGAATAGGTAAAGAGAAGTATTTTTGAATGTACATTTTTCTATATTTTTATTTATTTATTTCATTTTACTTTGCTTGGCAGACGTTTTTATCCAAAGCGACTTACAAGGAGCTAGTGCTTAGTGTCTGGCTCAGGCTGGGCTAGGAGTCAGGCTGGGAATCGAACCTGCAACTTTCTGCATCCCAGTCTGACGCTTAACCCATTGAGCTACCAGACTGCTATAATCAGCTGATGTTATTCAAACCATCCAAGCATTCATACAGTCATTGGAAAGCAAAATCAACCCATGGAGGGCTGCAAATCACACTGATTGTTTAAATCAATCAAATCAAGGATGATAACGCTGGGCATTGGGACCCTGGGCTTGTTTTTCTGCAACAGGATAGGATTGGAAATGGAAGCATTGTTGTCATTGCTTATGTGGGTGTCTATGGATATTCTGCCTTTTTTTAAATCCAAAACTCTGGCAGGTTTGAAGTTGACTAAAACATAACACCCTTCTGCCACCGTCATTTTGTCAATCGCCAGCAACTCATCCCTCTTTCAGACATTCTCGATGCACCACACATGTTTAAGTTGTGGACCTAAGCTTAAACATTCTTTGGACTGGAATGCTAATTTGAATAATAAAAACAGGCATGATGAATTATCTAGATTCCTTTCTTTCTCCATTAATGAGGCAAGCGCTCCTATGAACACACTATACTGATTTTTCTGTTTAAAAATCATTTATTTTGTCTTTACAGATAATTTTTTGTTTGTATCAAACCTAATTCAGTAAATAAAGACTTAAAAATCTAATGTTCTCTTACTTTCTCTCCTTTCTGTTGACACAGGGATCCTGTGTTCCCCCAATCATCATTTCTTTTTAGATGGTTCATATTGGTGTTATTACTGAATAATAGTAATACAAATTAATTTTTCACTGCCTGACAGAATAGTTCTGTGTGTATGAGTCAGTGCATTTGCCTTCTCTTTACACTGTATACTTGTCTAACGACACTCTGTGTCATGATGAAAAAACAGATATTTGACTGACAGCCCCAAGCTTTCCCTAAGTTTTTGTGCATTTTACCAAATACATAGAATCGTTTCTATAGTAAATGTTCACTGACAGATCTGGACTTTGTGGGCCTTTAGGCTCTGATGACTCGTCTACAGCGGAGGTTTAAACTGTGTTTCAGTCATCCATCTCTTCTGCATCCATTTTCCTGCTTTGTGGGCATGTAATCACATCAATTGTGGTGTATTTTATTTGGGACACCTCTGTAATTCTGTTGGCCTGCAACTTAGTACTATGCCTGTATCCTGTACACTGAAGCTGCTGTTGCTGCTCTGCTAAGTTGCTGCTTGTGCTCCACTTCCTTTGTAGACACAGTGTTTGGCTCTTAAACAAATCCAGCATTTATTTGTTTAGGGTACATAATTTGTTCTGAGCTGAATAATGTATTTGTATTTCCCATATTGCTACTGTCTGCTCTGTTCTTTCAGGAATAAACAGTTTATCATATTTTGTGGTTGTTTCTTTTATCCACACTCTCAACAGAGCAGTAGATCTTTCAGCATAATGCAAAAGCATTTAGCAGACAGACAAGAGACAGTCTTAAAGGGTTTTTGCTCTGTTGATTTATATCTGACAAGCTAACTGCAGTTTATGATAGGTTCAGCTGAACTGGACTAAAGGAAATCGCTGGCCATAAGTGAAAATGTAGTTCCCTTGCTAAATCATGAATTAACTCACATTTTTATGAAAGCTGAGTGCAATGTTGTTTGCCACACCCAGGGCTTTCTGCCAGACCTGTTGAATCAAGAAATCACTTAAATAAAAGCTATCTGACAAAGTGAAGCATGCTAAAAGGTCTGAAAAAGCAACACAGCATCATTCAAGAACAGATGAATAACAAACTTGACATGTGTCAGTCTGGTCTCCAAGTCTTTGGGACTCCACGGTGAGACGATTATCCACAAATGGAGACGACCTTCTTGTGTACTTTCTGTACTGTTCTGTAATATCTGGTTACTGCAACTCCAGAATTTTCCTCTGGGATTAATAAAGTATCTATCTATGGGAAAATTTCAAGGCAAAAGCCACTACTTACCACATAAGACAAAGGCTGAACTTTTTGGAAGCTGTGAATCCAGACACTATCTCTATGGGGTGCCGATAGTTTTTTGGCATATGTCTCTGCTTCCACTCTGAAATGTCAGGGTTTAGGTCTTATAAACTCAACCATGTTTGAGAGCTGTACCACCTAGAGTGGGATGGATGCCGTCTCTTCTAATCAGCCCAGGTTGACTGGCAGAGCATCAGGTAATTACAACTGAAGCATAAGCACAGGAGATTCAGGTGGTGATGGCAGATAACCTGACAAAAAGAGGCTGAGTGAATTTTCCTTCTGGCTCTGCCAAACACTGCCCACAACAACCTCTACAAAAACTCACAGTCCACCTTTGTTTTTCCTCACTACAGCAAACTCACTCTGTAAACATCAAAATTGTAGTAGGAGAGTGAAACTTGTTCGATGTATGGATGACGCTCATCTTTTCAGAAGCTGAAGCAAGAGTGGATTTGTTTGGTTTCAATTGAATAGACCTAAGAGAGGTCGCAAACGTGTGTGTTTGAAACAAAGTGACAACCATTTTGTGGTTGCTGTTTCACTTCTTCAGACTGAAGCCCAGCTCAGAGAGTCACAGTTCCAATTCTGACTGTGGCCTAAACCTGGATCTCTTTCAGAGTTTGAAGTGCTTTGTCTACTCTTTGCAAACTTTAACTGCTGTCATACTGTGAAGCAGGGGACGTTACACTTACAATTTACAATTGCACAGCAGAACAGTCCCAAAGTCCTATGGACATCATATGAAACTTTGAAAGCTACAGCATATTTATGGGATTACTAGATTGAATTGTCTTAAAGTAGCATGTTTATTTAACATTTATGTTGCATAGCACAGTTCAGCTATCTTTGTTGTTCCTATAGTGTTGCTTTTCAAACAGTACTAACCTCTCAACTGATGATTGTAGCACTGGAAACTTTACAGGATGTAGAAGATTTGTCACAAGTTCCTCTCAACATCAATTCAATTCAATTCAATTCAGCTTTATTTGTATAGTGCCAAATCACAACATACCTCAGGCAAAAGAAACCCAAGCAGGAAGAGGAGCAAGAAGAGGAACCATCATGGAAAGACAAAACCCTGCACAGCATGTACTACCGGCAGATGAAGGTAGTGGCTGACATCGAAAAATGATGAGAATGATAAGGCTAAGATCCTGTGGGACTTCCAGATACAGACTGACACACTGGTAATGACTAACCAACCGGACATAGTAGTAGTGGACAAGCAGAGGAAGAAGGCCGTAGTGATAGATGTAGCAATCCCAAGCGATGGTAAGATCAGGAAGAAGGAACATGAGAAGCTCGAGAAATACTAAGGGCGGAGAGAAGAGCTAGAAAAGATGTGGAAAGTGAAGGTAACAGAGGTCCCAGTGGTCCCTCGGGGCAGTGACGCCCAAACTGGGAGAGTGGCTCCAACAGATTCCAGGAACGACATCTGAGATCTCTGTCCAGAAGAGCACATTTCTAGGAACAGCTAAGATACTGCACAGGACCCTCAAGCTCCCAGGCCTCTGGTAGAGGACCCGGGCTTGAAGGACAAAGACTGGGGAATGGCAAATTTTTTTATTTTTTTATCTATACAGAATATTTGAAGGAAACCCAACAATCCCACCAGAGCAAGTACTAGGCAACAGTGGAAAGGAAAAACTCCCTTTAACAGAAGAAACCTCCACCAGACCCAGGCTCGGGGTGGGCGGCCATCTGCCTCGACCGGTTGGGGTGAGTGGACAGAGAAGAGAGAAAAGAACAGAGAGAGAGAGAGAGAGAGAGAGAGAGAGAGAGAGAGAGAGAAAGGACGAAGTACAACTAGGGGAGAGAGAAAAAAAGTTAATAACTTGCAATGATGGCATAAATACTTTTATGCCATCATTGCAAGTTATTAACTTTTTAGACAGAGAGAGAGGAAAGGTGGAGAGGAGCTCATCGCAATGTGGGAGGTCCCCCAGCAGACTAAACCTATAGCAGCATAGCTAAGAGATGGTTCAGAGTCACCTGAGCCATCTTTAACTATAAGCTTTATCAAAAAGGAAAGTTTTAGTATGTCTAGTCTTAAAGGTAGAAAGGGTGTCTGCCTCCCGAACCTGGGTTGGGAGCTGGTTCCACAGGAGAGGAGCTAAAAATAGCTAAAAGCTCGATCTCCCAGTCTACATTAACTCTAGGAAACTCTAGGAACCACAAGTAGACCAGCACTCCATGGACTAATTTCCCAGCATCACTTTGAAAAAGGATGCTCCTAATTTTAGAAATATTCCTCCGGTGGAAGAAGGACGTTCTAGATATTTCCTTTATGTAGGGAGTAAATGATATATATTGGTCAAAGATGACTCCAAGATTCCTCACAGTAGTACTTGAGGCCAATGTAAAGTCATCTAGTGTAGCAATCTAAGTAGGTACCATGTCTCTGAGACTTTTGGGTCCAAATATAATAGCCTCAGTTTTTTCTGATTAGGGAGTAGAAAATTACAGGACATGCAAACCTTTATGTCTTTTAAACACGCTTGAAGTTTGCCTATTGGTTACATCTGGTTTCATAGATAAATATAATTGGATATCATCTGCATAGCAATGAAAATTAATAGAGTAGAGGAGTCATATATAATGAAAAGAGAATCAGTCCAAGCACAGAACCCTGTGGAACTCGGCGTTTAACCTGTGTGTGCATGCAAGATTCATCATTAACATGAACAAATTGGGATCTATCTGATAGATAGGACTTAAACCAGTTTAATTGCTGTTCCTGTAATCCCAATGACATGTTCCAGTCTGTGCAATAGAATGTTCTGATCTATAGTGTCGAATGCAGCACTAAGATCTAACAATAACAGTACAGAGAGAAGCCCTTGGTCTGAAGCTCATTGGTAACTTTAACAAGTGCCGTTTCTGTACTGTGATTTACTCGAAATCTTGACTGAAAAACTTCATCATTCAATGATCATAAGATCATTCATGTGCAGGTGGTCACAGAGCTGCTTCAAAAACTACCTTTTCAATGATTTTAGAGATAAAGGGCAGATTGGATATCGGTCTATAATTGGCTAAAACCACTGGATCCAGAGTAGCTTTCTTTTATAGAGGTTTTACTACAGATACTTTAAAAGCCTGTGGTACATAGCCTGTTAGTAGAGATACATTTATATGGACGTGCTGATCAAAGGTAAAACATTTTTGAGCAGTCTAGTAGGGACGAGGTCTAAGAGACATGTAGAAGATTTAGATGAGTTAATTATTGAAATTAACTCTGTATGATCTACAGGAAAGAAGCAG
>JAUYWH010000022.1:2353805-2365186 GCA_034779795.1 Ctenopoma multispine | reverse complement strand
GCACTTGCTGCTTATTGCACTTCTGGTTAGACCTAAACTGCATTTCGTTGCCCTGTACTTGTACATGTGTAATGACATTAAAGTTGAATCTAATCTAATCTAATCTAGAGAGGGTGTCTGCCTCCTGAACCTGGATTGGGAGCTGGTTCCACAGGAAAGGAGATGAGCTTGATAGCTAAAGACTCTGCCTCCCAGTCTACATTTAGAAACTCTAAGAACCACAAGTAGACCACCACTCTGAGAGCGAAGTGCTGTACTGGGATAATAAGGTTCTATGAGGTCTTTAAGATATTATGGGGCCTGATTATTTAGTGCTTTATAAGTGAGGAGAAGGATTTTAAACTCTGAATTTAACAGGGAGCCAATGGAGAGAAGATAATGTAGGAGCTATGATCTCTGTTACCTGCTGGTCTTTGCTCTCTCCTCTTTCCACCCCAACCGGTCGAGGTAGATGGCCGCCCACCCTGAGCCTGGTTCTGCTGGAGTTTTCTTCTGTTAAAGGGAGTTTTTCTTCTCCACTGTTGTCTAGTGCTTGCTTAAGTGGGACTGTTGCGTTTTCTACAGATATTCTGTGTATATGTGTGCATATATTTTGTGTAAGGTCTTAAACCCTACACTGTAAACTGCCTTGAGATGACTTATGTTGTGATTTGGTGCTATATAAATAAAGTTGAATATAATATTCAATATAATATAGTATAGTTTCCAACTAGACTAAAATAGAGGTGGAGAATGGTGGTGTGTCTGTCACTGCTGTAGGCACACATAAAGACATTGTGAAAGCTAAACTTGTAAAAGCAAATTCTAAATTAGATGGGAATTCATTTTATGAATATGAATATTAACACCTTTTTTAAGACACACAGTTAGAAGAAGAATCAGAATCAGCTTTATTGTAATTGATTAGATTTTTTACATGTTACAACAAAATTTGTCTTCTGCATGAGCAGCTACAGTGGGCGCCCCGGAGTGTCTCACACCAGGGGCACACCTGGTATGGGGGATGGGCTGGGTGTCTGGGCTGGGATTCAATCCTGCCACCTTTTGCATCCCAGTCTGATGCTCATCCCATTGAGTTACAGTTGCGCATGAGTTCAAAAACGTTTAGCGCTATCCAGTGCTTTAACATACCTTTTCCTGAAATCTCACCCCTGCAGTTGAGTAAGATTTGGTCTGGACCAGTGCTATTACTTATGGATGATGAGCAGTAATAATATTTAGAATTAATATTTTCCATAAACAAAGCATGAAAAATGTATACAGTGGTGTGAAAGAGTGTTTGCCCCTTCCTGATTTTTTACTTTTTGGCATATTTGTCACAACTAAATGATTAAGAACATCAAACTAAATACATTTTTAAACAAATTACATGGCACTAAGTGACAAAGTAATTGCCCTACTATTTAAAACATGAAATGACTGTTGTTAATCACATTTCTTAGACACCTAAATAAACTTTACTAGCCACACCCAGGCCTGATTACTGCCAGACCTCTTGAGAGCCATTATCCACAAATAGAGAAATCTTGAAAAAATCACCCTGAGAGCACAGCGATGACTTATCCAAAAAGTCACAAAATAACCTGGAAGAACATCTAAAGAACTGCAGGCCTCACTTGCCTCAGCTGAGGTCAGTGTTCAGGATGAGATAGAGACTGGGGAAAATGGCATCCATGGCACAGTTCTAAGGCAAAAACCACTGCTAAAAAACAAAAAGAAAACACAAAGACTTGTCTCACTTTTGCCAAAAAAAACCATCTTGATGATCCCCAAGACTTTTGGAAACATGCTCTGTGGGCTGACAAAAAAAAAGTTTAACTTTTCAAAAGGTGTGCAACCTGTTACATCTGGCGTAAAACTAACACAGCAGTTCATAAAAAGTCTACCAACAGTCAAACATGGTGGTGGTAGTGTGATGGTCTGGGGCTGTTTTGCAGCTTTAGAACCAACTTGGACAACTTTCACTTAATGTTAATACATTCACTTGAGATCTGCAGCAGGACAATGATCCAAAAACACCACCTCTGAATGTCTTAAAAAAACAAAATGAAGGTTTTGGAGCTGCCTAGTCCAGTCTTGAATCCAATTGAGATGCTGTGGCATGACCTTGAGCCAAGGTGGGTCATGCACAGAAATTCTCCAATGTGGCTGAATTAAATCAATTCTGCAAAGAAGACTGGGCCAAAATTCCTCCTCAGCGATGTAAAAGGATTATTGAAGCTGTTGACCTCAAGACTGGACCAAACAGTTATTGGCTTTAGGTGGCATGTAGGTTTGGATATTTTTTTCCCTTAATAAATAAAATCACTTAAAAAACTGTATTTTGTGTTTACTTGGGTTATCTTTGTCTACTATTTAAATTTGTTTGATGATCTGAAATGTGACAAATATACAATAAAGTAAAAAATCAGCATTAACTGTATGTTAAATAAAAATATTAAAACTTTAATTTGTGTAGCTTATTTTGACTTCCCTTTGAAATAAAGTCATCTGTTATTTAACAAACTTAACATAAGAATATTCAATAGACATAAAAAAATGATTGTACAATATACTGCATTTGTTTTTCATTTGCCTTCCCATATTAGTTACGTTAACTAATACATGATTTACGTGGTTATGGAAGGGCTTTTCTATATTACTAAATTTAGCTAGCTTGACACATGACAATTTTAAAATTTCAAAAGTATTTTCTTAATGATACAGACTTGTTTTTTGCTCAGAGATGGGTTAACCATGGTCAGTTCCATAGACTAAAGTCTTCTGTCTGTAAAGTACCCTACTCATAGTTAGTCTCTGTTACAGTGTATTCACAAGTCATCTAAAACCTTAAAGCCCACTCATGTCTAATATCCTGGGTAGTTACAATTATGTTAAATTTAAACAACAACAAAGAATTAAGAGTTTAGCTGTGGAAGCGTACAGCAATCAAAAATGTGGATATACACAATAATCACAAGATCACATATGTATCAAGATACACTACTAATGAAAGGTTTGGACACACATAGGAGTTATCATGTTTGTGAAAGAAAAGCAGATTTCATCACATCAAATTGATCAGAATGAATGTGTAGAAATTGTTCATATTCTAAATGACTATTGTAGCCGAAACAACAGTTTTAAAAAAAAAAATTTACATAAACATACAGAGGCCCAAATTAGTTAGTACTGTCTTCCAATAGCATGTTATGTTTGCAATGATGAAAACATGTATCTTTTCATGAAAAACATGGTCATTCCTATGTGTGTTCAAACTTTTGACTGGTACTGTATACATGATAGATAAAACAAAAAGAAGCTTTAAAAAATAAATTGCGGAAAAGAAACTTAATATGTATGTCAAATGTATTTAAAAAACAACACACCATAATTATGAGATATAAATGATATAAGGTGTACTCATATACATACATTTATTAATCCAAAGTGGATGACAGCATACTGTGATCACATTAAAACAATCACAGAAACATTGTGCGTAATTCATACAAACTGTTTGAAACTGGTGATGAAAATATACAATGTGATTCAGTTTCCCCTAAACTACTTTTTACCTGAACATTGTGTAAACACACTTTATAATAAGTGATACCAATAGAAATGTAGTGTACACCATTAATGTATTAAGTGATGTAACAATAACTACACTTTTTTTCTATTTGTCCTTCACATGGAGTTTAGGAGAAAAGATATACAACATATTTTTTATAATTATGTTTAAGCACAATAGTGATGGGTTTCACACTTTTAGACTAACTGTAATGAGTAAGAAAAGACAGACATGCCGCAGTACAGTCATTAATGCCCATATACCAAAACAAACTCCATAGTAATAGGTGAGAATGACTTAGTTATACATTAGTAAAGAAAGTAAAGTATAAATACACAAATTATGTACTAGTGTGAAGTTTTTTTTTCTTTTTAAGCCTCTAGGTGCTAACAGAAACTTATAGGCATCCAAAACGATGTCTATTTTAGTTACTGTCCACCTACTTTTTCATTTAAAAAACAAAGAAAAGGTACAACATTAATAATGGTTCATAAAACCTACTGGAGCCAAAAACACTGGCTTACATTTTCTGCAACACCTTCCTTCTCAGAAGAGGAAGTTAGTGTCTTGAACATCTAAGGCAGCAAGATTTTTGTCAGAGTGGACACACAGGTATTTCTAGTTCCAAACTATTACTACTGACTGGTGTTTTTATCTCTACCTGCTTTGTGACTGATGCCTCACATGCCCATCTCCTCAATCTTCCAGCCACTGGAGTTCTTTCCGAATTTGTATACGAGCCTCCGGCCATCAACACGCTCCAGGATCTCCCTCTTATAGTAATACCTATAATAAGAGTAGAGGAGGGTTAGGAGGGTTAGTTGTTCCAGATGGTAAATGGTCTGCACTTATATAGCGCTTTTCTACCTAGGCTGGTACTCAAAGCGCTTTACACTGCTTGTCATTCACACACACAAGCACACACACATTCACACACCGATGGCAGAGCTTGACCTGACACCGGGGGCAATTTGGGTTCAGTATCTTGCCCAAGGACACTTCGACATATGACAGGAGGAGCCGGGAATCGAACTACCGATCCTACGATTGGCAGGCGACTGCTCTACCTCCTGAGCCACAGCCGATGCAAATGCAAATTATGCCTTATTTTTTGGATAGATGCACAGATTTTAATACTTCTGAAAATCCAGAAATGCAGAGCCATTTGAAACTCTAGACTGCTGATGGAATAGCTTGAGTCATTAATTGCTACATGAACTCACCTCATTGCACGGCTTAGTTTCTCATACGTCATGCTGGTGTTCTTTTTTTTCTGTCCCCACATCTGAGCCACAGCCTCAGATTTGAGGAACTTAAAAACACCCTCACGCCGGTCCTCCCACTTCATCAAGCCTTGGTTCATTTCTGGGTGGATCAGAATGTCCCTTATGAACTCCCATAGGTGAGTGCCACGAGGTGCTACCAAGAAACAGTGCAGTACAATGCGTTTGTGTGTGCTTGAATGTATAAGCATAAACATGCAAGTCAAACAAACATGCATCTGAAAGCCTGATATGAATGCAAAATAGATGCAAAGTAGAGAACAGCTCGGGATTGTTCAGGTACAGATGTCTTGTGAACAGTGTTTTACATGAGTATGTAAAACATACAGTATGCTGATTCCTCAAACATGGTCTCACCATGTTTGTTTTTCCTTGCATTGTCATAAATGCTGCTGCTGTGCTCTCTGCTGAGCTTTGGAGGTCGCCCTCGTGGTCGTTTCAGTCGAGACTCTCCTTTCTCAGTTTTCACACGTGCCTCTGTCAAAACAGTTAGATGTTTAATTTGACTCGTGTGGAACTGTGAAATTCAGTGATCCTTAGAGTTTTTCTGCTTACTCACTTGAAATCAGAGGATACGAGAACTCTGGATCTGATTCACCACTGCCAGACTCTGGTGACCCAAGGCCTGAGAAGCCAAACATGCCACCTAAACACAAGAGACTTTTAGATATCTATATTCTTGAACAACAGAGAGGCAGGATGCTTAAGCGAGTTGGTAGTACCAAAGAAAAAGATGAAAATGAAATACTTACTGTTTGAGGAAGAGCTGTACTCACTGTCAGACTGATTATCTGACAGGTACTCTGTGTCTCTCAGAGGTGTCATGGGCTCCATGGTCAGACTGGTCAGATCATAGTCATTGCTGTAGTCAAACTCCCTTTTGTTGACAGCTTCTTCAGCTGTTAGTAGTAAGTAGCCTTGTTAGCCATATGATGTAGTTTTCATTTTATGCAAGTATGTCACATATCTGTACAATATGTACCTTGGCCGATTCTAATTGTGCTAAGTAAAGGAAAGTTTAGATTGTCCAAGAAGTTGTCCAGGAGCTGGCAGGTCTCGTTCAATTCTGGTCCAGATAGGCTCTGTATCTCTTTGGAAAAAAAGCACCCATTAATTGAGAAATACATTTGTTAGCCATAAATACGAAGATTAAATGTAACTCTTTTTAAGCAAAACATATCATATAACACAGTCCAATTCTTTATTTTTCTAAGGTGATTATAATAAAGGATAGTTTTGTTTTGATATTCTGTACAAATTTTGGCACATACTTCCCTGACTTATTTAATATATTCTTTACATTTCTACTAAACAAATTTATGGAAGTATTTCAGTTATCAAAATCCATCAATGATGCCACATGATATAATCTTTTTTACCTGATTTGGTCATGTATTCCTGCAGACTGTGGTGGAGATGTAGTCCAAGCTGTGGGCCAAAGACCCCAATCATCTGGTCCTGGTTCATCTGGCAGAGAGTGGGGCCATCCATTGTGCAGTAGGCCAAACTTACAGTGCTTGCATCGAACTTGGTGCTCTCTACATGGTCACTTATCCATTCCAGAACATTGTCTTCTGTCCAGCAGTGAGGGCTGATCTGCCTGTATGACTGACCTGCTGAAAGAGAACAGGTCTATTGTACAGGCAGTTCACAGTAGAATATAGTTGGGATGCTGTGTTTACAGAAAGACCCTTTGTCCACTACTTGGACAGTCAGCTCTGATTGTTAGGCGCTATAAATGGCAGTTGGACAGATTTATGATCTGTGCATGAAATCTTGGTTAATTAATTTATTGTTGTCTCTTCCAATCCTCAAAAACAGAAAACTAACATTTGCTTCATATATTTATTGTCTACATATCTACCTACATATCTGTGATACCAATCAGGATGATCATCTGATATGGATTTATGTCTGCCAAGTACAGACAAACAAAACTTAAGCTGTTCTAGCTATGAAGTTGCAGCATTATTTTTTTAAGGTTATGCTGAGTTAAACATTGACTGCCTGGTAAATGATTAAGCCACTGGCGTACTAAACAAAGTTTATTGAGCCTGCTGGCTGAGGTTAGGAAAATAACGATTGCTGTTAACTATGAGATAAGTTAGGGTAACTGCTGAAGGTTCACAGCACAGGAATGAAACAATATATTTTTATTCTAACACATCACACATACAACTTAATCTTTCAGAAATTGTAGAAATGTGTTCTTACAACTGATGTTGGAGGTGTAGGTTAGATCACTGATCTGCAGTGTACTTATACTGGTAAGCGCATTGTGATGCTGCACAACATCAGGGACACCAGTCTGATACATGGTGAGATTGGCATTAGTCAAGACACTACTGAGGCACGGTGATGACATGGAGACACTGGGAAACAGAAAAAGACAGTTGTTTACCCACCAGATAAAAAACAAATAAAAATGCCCTGGTAGTTGAACGGTTGTAGAGTCCCCAGTTCAAGTGTGCCTGAGGACCTTTGCTACTTCTTATACCGTCCTTCTTATCCTGTCTTTCCTACCTCTCTATTAACACTATCCAATAAAGGTAAAAAACAAACTAAACTAAAAAACTATTTTAATTCAAAGACAGAATACATAAAATTTGTTGTTCAGATTTGTAACATAAGCTAAATTTCACTTTACATCACAATGTAAACCAAATAGTGACTTTTACCTGAGCTCAAGCCACAATATGATGCGATGAAATTATGCTCCAAGACAATCCACAGTGTGTGCGTTGTGTAATTTCTACTGTGAGAGTCTTCTCTGCCTGTTCTCTGTGTAAACTCTGTCTCTGAGGCAAATATACACCTGCTGCTGCATTTAACTACCTGTGGTCCTTTATTCTCCAGTAAAGGAGTGGGGCAAGCTCTCAGGTGAGTTCAGGGGAATTCCACCTGAAACTGACCACGCCTCCATCTCTCCTCCTACGCTTTCCTGAGAACTTGATCAACAAAACAAACCTGCCCTACTATTCTTTTTTCTACCTCTTTCACACATCAAGGTTGATTTAGGTTCTCATTTCTTTTCTATGTTTTGTATTTTTGTCACATTTAGACAGATTTTTTTGTGTCTCAGAAGCAAGCTAAGCTAAAAGATTCTACTGCACAGGGCAACTGTTTTGAACTGACTTAACTGTCATATTTCCATGAAACAACTAACTTTGAGAGGAGTTGACGTGACTATGAATGACACATGTTTGTGGATGGCCACAGTTTCTAAAAATAGCCACATACAGAGTGTTTGACAATGGCAACAGACAACTCTGTGGACAGATATGTCAGTATGGAACCCTGTTTGAAAATGATAAAACTATTTTTACAGGCCTGTTTCTTTCCCCAATGCAGTCACTTGAACTCTAATGTGTGTCCAGTATGCTCAGTGTGTTGACTCTGTATGTAATACTTCATAAAGTATATAACACAGAATTGATATTGTGAGTTCATATTAACATATATGTACAGTGTATAAATAAGTTCAGAATAAGTTCTGAATGTACCTGAATAAATACACACACACACATATACACACACACACACAGACTTTAACACTATTAATAAACACAGCTATACGCATTGTTTGTATTGAGCCCAACATATACCTCCATATCCACAGGCCAACAAAATGTAACGCTTTGTTTACTGAATTACTGAGTGCTATTGTGTTGACCCACTGTGACTCATACCGTTTCTAATTTACTTTATCAGTCTCTCGCCATGTTTGGTTGGCCAATGCAAACCATGGTATCCCATTGTCTATGAGTGTGATGTGCTTGTTAAATAGCAGTCACACTGGCTTCTGCTCATTTCAGGTGAGTCAACAATACCAGCTACTCAGCTGAAGCCAACTCACTTGTTGACTTTAGAGGTGTTGTTTTTAATAGTTGACTTGGCAGCTGACATGCTGTCTATCAAGGAAGTTATTTTGTATAAAGTGAATTCTGAGACCTCACTAGTATGTGTAAGCATGTGACTATTTGTATGCATATTTTCTTTCTTGTAAGGAGAACTAAAACACAGCTTGTAAGTAAGTAGATTTATATAGCAACTTTCTCGATCAGACATCACAATGTGATTCACAATATTTTTTAAATATAGAAACAAAAACAACATTTAACTGTGGTAGTTCTAGTAGGAAAGTACACATCATTAACTGAGATTGCATTGTTTAGGAGAAGGAAGCACTCTGCACACTGTAAACTCTATGATGGTATGATTCTCATACCATGTATAAAGTATTATGAACATAATTTTGAAGATGTGCAGGTACCTTTAATTCTCTCTGCTCTTACAGTCAGCATTCAGTACAAACAGCATATGCTCAGAAACCTGAGGGAAAGATAAATGAAGAAACACAGAAACGAAACTCAGGGCAAAGGTGAGCAAATGGAATGTTGAGGCAAATAGTGTCCTGTAATGTTTCCCCGTCACATTTCTCAGTTGCACAATAAGAGTTACAGGTTTCTGTAATGTGGTAAAGCTGTGAGGTTTAATGCAACTCACTATTAGTGACTGTTGGGGCAGTAGTTTTAAACTGACCTTTGTGTAACTTCTGCACTGCTGATGTCATCAGGAGGATGAAACAGTGGCTCTAGGCAGATGGTGATGTCAGCAGCCATTTTGCTTGTTGTCCAGTACTTACTTTGGAATGTGTTTAAGCCAGTAATGATTGGCAAACCTCTATGTTTTGTCCCAGATTTTGCAACATTGCTCACACCCTGTTTCCACAGTGTCTTTGAGAAAAAAAAGATTGTCGTGGAATGCAGCCCTGCTGGTTTTTGCTTTCTGACAAGGCACCAGCTCTCTTGGTCTGGGGACTAACAGGCAAAGGATTGAATCACTGGTAATCCATGTGAATGAAAATTCTCCATTTATTACTCTCCCAGATTTTTTGTTGTTCTAAATGCTGTTGCTTTTCATTGATATTTTTATGTACATTTAAAATATGTAGGGCTATAGTCATATAACAGACAAAACCAAAAGTGAATTTGATGTGCCCAAACACAACTGTAGTTGTAATATTAAATGTTAAGCAGTAACTATTTAGCAAACAGCAGTGGAAAAAACTATAACAGTAGAAGTATTATCTATTTCTAGTGTGAGGTAGTCATTTTGGTCGTAGTCCAGCAGATGGCACTGTCTGCTCTATGGCAAATGAAAAAACAAAGTGGTTAAGAAAAGGAAGCTATAGCGGGAGGAAACCTGCAATACAGAGAGTTGAAGTTCATAGCTGAGGTGCCCTTCTTGTATGATGCAAACACCAATGTACTTTACACATACATCAAAGAATCAGTATAACCGACAAAGCAACTTAGTAAAGAGAACACTGAAGATGTTGTTGCAATGCCAAGCACACTCCTCACTACAAAAGAAATTCAAGCTGCACAAAGAAAATGATACTTTGGTTTTGTCTTATATTATATAAATCCAGCCCACATCTAAACTTTATAGTGGTATGATTTCTCTCAAAATCTATTAGCATCCTGTTGAGTACCATCAATAGTTGATTACCTAGAAAAGGGCTCTTATTTATCCCATAAGATTCTAGGTCTAGTTTGAATGTTTTTTTGTTTGTTTTTTATCTTACCTTTATTACATTAAAAACTGTTCAATCGTTGGTGTCCTTCTTTCAGCACAACATGACCTATGTCACAATAATTGTATTTTGGATTTAGTGCATCAACAAAATCCAAATTGGAAAATATACTTGTTTTCTTCCTCCCCTGCATCCACTTGCTGTTCTCCATATTTCAGGGATGGTTAGAGTCCTGGCCAAAGTTAAATCCTTTATGTCAGCTGTCCTTAGTTCAATCAGCTGATCTGTGGTGTAAACAAAAGAGCTGGCTCCATGGTAATGCAGCCACTGTTGCGCACCGATCTTACATATGAGTGAAATTCCAGGAATTAACACTTAAATGAACGCCCTCTCAAAGAACATGATTTGAGAGGGCAGAACTTAATTCCCTAAACTAGTTACTTAAATACACCAATACGACTGAAAAAGAAATTAAGGAAAAGACATTACAAAACAGAATGTGACTACAACACAGGTTCAGGAGATCAGCCAGGATAGCAAAAAGAGAGTCTTTAGAAATGAGTTCAGACTGGAAGTGAAACAGCCCAAGACCAAAACTAATAGTTGACCTGTGGACAGATTCTCCCAAAGTTCAATGGGTATGAATACTTTTTCAAGGCACTGCAGGTGCACAAAATACCACAGGAAAATTGTTTACTGCACCAGTCCCTGCTGTATCTGCACCAGGCCCATAGGAATTGGTATAGGTATAAAAGAGACAAATTACAACTAAATATCAAATCTAAGTTAACACTGTGAAAATAAAAGATGGTAGAATAGATGATAGTGGTGTAAAAAAAATCAATAAATAGTTGGATTATTGCACAAGTCGTGTTTGATTGTCCTGTTTATGTCAGGTCAGACACATTGCTCCTGTTCGTCCCCTCTCTCCCCCCCAGTGAGGAGTTGAACAGTTTGATGGTGTGTGGGACAAAGGAGTTTTTAAGTCTGTTGGTCCTGGACTTGG
>JAUYWH010000022.1:2301664-2349731 GCA_034779795.1 Ctenopoma multispine | reverse complement strand
AGAAAGAAGTCCAGTTGCCATGACTCAATCCTCAGACTACTTTACCTGGATGACTGAGAATCTTCACAGACATTATTCCTATTGGTGCACATAACATTTAATGTATCGGAGTGGCGACAGAACTGGTCTCAATGACCTGACGCATACTAATACAACAGAAATCAGCAGGACAAACAACTTGAGCAATATGACTACAGACACACCCACAGTTCAACCTAAAGACAGATGTTGCACAGAACAATGACTGTAGATTTGTCTCCTCATTAACCTCCGGTGAAGAAAATGTGAAAGCATATTGGTTTTTGCTAACTTACTAAAAAGGTACTTACTTTTACAAAAGCATTTACACCTTGTGTAGCTCCAAACTGTGGTTTGAAGAGGCACAGGCATGTTTATATAATGTTTCACAATGTGCACTGCATGTCAGGACAAAACCCAGGCAGGGTAGTCCAACAAACTCTCTGTAGACCTATAGTGCTTCGTTTTATGGGGAAGCACAGAGTATAAAACCATTTTCAAAGCTCTGAAAGTGGCCTCAAATATCGTGAAATGGAAGAAGTCTGAACAATGGTAACAATACATGAAGCACCTTGGTCAGGGAGGTGACCAGGAGCCCAGTGGTCTCCAACAGAGCTTTGCAGAGATGGGAGAATCTAACAGAAAGACGTCTCAGTAACATACCATCAGACAGGCCTACATGGCACTGCTCATCACCTGTCTAATGCCACACAGTGAAGTATGGTGGCCACCGCATCATGCTGAGGGGCGTCTCAGTGGTTAGGACAGGGAGTCTGGTCACACCTGTAGGCAGGATCAATGAAGCCATGTGCAGAGAGGTCCATGAAGAAAACTGCTGCATAAGACCTGAGACTTAGGTGATGGTTTCACTTTGACCTATGACCTAAGCTTTGGATAAAAGCGTCTGCCAAGCAAAGTAAAGACAAAAAGTCAACACAATTCTAAACATATGTGAAGATGATTCCTGAGAGGTTCTGTCAGGAAGATGGACCTGGAATGCAGAGCTACACGTTGGTTCAGTTTTGACCTAATGGACTTACTGTCACTGTGCAAAGACATCATTCTGTAATGCAGTGTTTGACACTTTACATAATCTAAATTCTCTTTGATGTAGTTCAGAAGTTTAGTATGCTTGAATTATCTTGGTATTTGTTGAGAATCTGTGTAGTTGAATTTCTTATCTCAAATCTCATACTTGATATTAACAACGCCAAACCAAAAAAATCATCAAAACAAACAATAAAACATAATCCCCCCCCCTTTTTTTAATTCCCTTTTGGTATTTAAAAAATATCAGAGGTTTCATCCTGTTTATGAGTATGTGGCCAAATGATCTATGTTAAAAGTCTTTGAACTAGTTTTGTCTCCTTCTAGATGGACGTGTATAAGCAGCCAGTGACGGACCCATCCAAGGGGTCGAAAAAGGGCCGATTATCACTGAGGAGAAACTCTAATGGCTTTTTGGAGACAATCGAGGGAGGAGCAGGCAAACCTGAAGAAGTTAGTCCCATGTTATTTATTTACAAACTGTAATGAACAGGGCGCATGATGGCTCAATGGGTAGAGCAGTCATCTTCAAGCCCCAGGGTGAGCGGTTCGATTCCAGGCAAGGTATATGTCGCGGTGTCCTTGGACAATAAAGTATCAATAATTCTTATAATGTTATTATTATTGTCTTTATTGGTCAAGAGACACCAGAAAAACAGTTCACCTACACAATTAGAAGGCCTGTTTTGAGGAGTGATCACTTTTTTTATTTTAAACTAGTCTTTTTTATATATATATATATTTTAATAAACCTGTATGTATTATGTATTATTCTTCTCTTGCCCAGTTACAAACAGTTCAGCAAACCTGCAGAGCAGCCACGTCACACTCACCTCATGTAACAACACGTATCAGTCTCTAGTTTTACCTGTAAGACATTATGTGCAGATTTTCACACAAGGAAACAGAAAGTGTGTGTTCTGCTCACAGTTGGCTTACAACACCCCCACAGAGCATCTCTTGTGATTGGTTGGGGAGCGTGTTGTCAGTCTCCATGCCAAAACCCTGAAGTGATGTCAGCCTTTTTACACATTTTAAGTGCACAGAATTTGACAGTATAATGTAGCTGGACAGGATTAGAAGTATTTAAAGTAAGTGTAAAGATCTGTCCTGTGCTCTTATTGTTTGAAGCAGTTTCATCATTGTATTATGAAACTTCCTTGTATGGTAGTTGATGGCTTCTCTCTGTGTGCTCTATGTTCTCCAGGACTTGCTGGTGACTGTTTTCGAGAACGGCAACCTAGTGAAGGACTACTCCCTGGAGGAGATCAGGAAGAACGCCCGGCTGCGAGACGAGGACCTAAACCCCACCCTGCACAATGAGGAACAGGAGCTGCTGCACAATCACATCATCAACGGCGTTCATTAGATAACCTAATGAGTGACGCTCACCATGCGTACAATACTTCAGTGTTCAACAGGGTGCACCAGTATGAAGACTGCTGTGTTTTAGAAAGGCACCCATTTAAGAATGAACTGAACATGTTGAAGGGGAGTGAAAAGCTGTCTCTCATAAGTCACCACCAAGCACTACTACCTCCCACCCCCACTTCACTCTGACAAGCCCAGTGATAATTAGCTTCTTTCAGTTTTTCTTCTGGCCACACACTCGGCCAACACGCAGTACACACGCTCTTCTCTGCCCACTCAAAACCATGACCACAACTAGCTCAGGGTCAAAGATCATAGGCATAGGTTAGTTTTTATTCTTTTAATTTTGGATTTAAAGATACAATGTGAATTTGGGGTTGCATATTTCCCCGTCTTATATGCAGTATCAAGAAAACAATTACCTAAACTTCCAAAAATTCTGAGCTTCCAATTTTTTTTTGTGTTCTTTTTAAAGTAGCAAAGCAAAGCAGCATTTTAAACACCAAAACTGACTTTAACAAAATGTGAATAGCAATAGTATTTCAGATTATTGTCAGATCAATGGTAACTCTGTATATCAGCAGAGCAAAATATAGCTTTAATCTTACTTGCTACCATTTTTCAGGTTTTTTGATGAGTCATAAATTAATAATAGCTCAATGGTTTTTATTAGATTTATAGTTAAATAAACCACTGTTGCATTGCCACGGTTGGTACAGATGCTAAATCAATGAAAATGTACTTGTAATTGTTGTTTTATGGTTTCTGATGCAGCTGGCTCATGATGCACACTCTATGGAAGCCCAAAGTGTTCCCAATATGTATTATTTTATTCAAAATTCGAATAAGTAAAATAAACAACTATCCAACTCAAACAATAATTTGGACAATAATCAGACTATCGTAATTTAATTTAACAAGTTAGCTCCAGTTAGCTAGTATCACGGTGATTTTAAGTTTACTGGAGGCTGTTGCTGTACAGCCTCTAGTGCACAGGCGGAATAACTAACGTCTTCTAGCATTTAATAATATCAGTAGCTTAACATGGAGGCTCATACTAGCGTCATGTCATGTGTCTGTGAGCCAATCCGTAGTGATCGGGATAGAGCGAGTGCCGTATTCTCTGGAATTCTCCTGGAACTGTGGGCAATGTGAAGTGTGGGCATGTTGAACTGCCAGTTTAGTAACTTCTTCTGTTTCTGTGAGATTCAACAGGGGCCCAAGTATTTGTTTATCCTGAAACTGCTGTTCTGATTTGACGACCCTGGTATCTGACATGCTGAAAGCTGCAGTGAACGTGGCTCATTTAATCATTTAGTAGGGACTAAGGTATTGTTAGGTATTAAGAGTAGTAAGACACTTCACTGTGTGTTTTAGGTGCTAGTTTACATTTTTGACCTTTTGAACTTTGCAATGGTTTTCATTAAAACAGCAGTGCTGCCATAAAGTCCTGCAGTACAGGCACATGACACTGCCCCCATTTGTTTGCACAGATTCAATGTTTCCTCTGTCACATGTATATATCACTGTGTCTGTTTGTGTGCGTTCAAAGGCGGCACAATAATTATGTATAATTCTTCCTCATCTTAGACATGATTATTATTTATTATACAGACATGAAGCTAACTGTTGTAAATACAGTAAATGATAAATAATAATACATGGATGTTATGGATTGTAATTAAGTTTTGGAATTAACTTTTAAGGTCCTCTGAAAGACATTTTATTGAATCTATTGAATATAAAGTAGTTTGAACACATGATTTAAATATTTTAGTAATTACCATATTACACTATATTCATATTGAGTTAATGCATTGATATTAACTCAGATTACAAATAGTTAAAATGATAATGAAGTTGAATTTATATATAACTACATAATTCATTAACCTTAGATGCAACTGAACTACTGACTGAGGTTATTACTCTAAAATATAAATTTAGTTTTTTGAGATCCCTGCTTTATTTTTCTCTGGAAAAATGGACAAGTGAAAAAGCTGCTGCTTTTTTAAGCTGCTGCTTTTTAAAATTTTTTTTGTTTGTTTTTATGCCTGTTTTTGGTGAGTTGTTTCTCTCTTCACGTCCTTTTTAATTTCTGTCAAAATGAGTGTGTTCACCGACATGTTCCTTGATAATCAGTTCAGTTTCTGCCTGCAGGCCACAGTCTGTTTGGAATTATGATGCAGTTTGCCTCTGGTGTAGAACAGGCACTGATCATATATGTAACTGTATTTCGTAAATATCTTTTTAAAAATGATTTGCCTTTACCTGATCTTTATCTTTTAAATGTTCTTTATCTTTGATTTTGTGGTTGAAAAACTTTTTGTAAGATTAAAAAAACACTTTCCCAGTGACGTGACTTACTTTGCTGCATTGTGAACTTGCTAAGCTTGTGTGTTAAGTGCACATGCTGCTCACATGTCAGACATTAATCAAAGAGCCTTTCATTTCTAACCACAGCTTCACTGATGGGTCTTGTCAGAACCACTGGAGGTCAGTAAAGGAAAGTGGAAAATTACCAGAGGCTGCTAAAGAACAGGTTCACAGTTTTTCAAAGAAATGCCAAAATCTGCACTGCTCTGAAGGCTTATATAAAGATAATATAAGGCTTCATTCTTCTAAATCAGTCACATTAAGTAGAGATCTTCTAAAGAAATCCCCTCTTTTTCCAAAGCAGCTTAACAGGGAAACAACATAATTTCACACAAAAAAAGATTTGAACTTACTTTCTGTAATGCACTCAGGGTGCTGCATATGCTTCCTGGCTTTAGGAAGTGATCTCTTCAGGGCTGATATAAACCAACAGTCCTTAAATGGGAACACAACTGTTGACTGTGGTGGAGGTGGCACGCCCCTAAATGTGTAGAGCTGTAACTGAACACACAGCTGTAAGTAAGGTGATGTATTGATATGGAGATGTCTGTAATGACAGTAACAGACAGTTACACAGCAAAGTTTTGTGCACAGAGATGACAATACAAAAGATGTGGAGGTAGAACTCTGCTGAGGTCTATTTTTGGGATGTGTATTTGTATTTAGCATCACTCATGTTGACTTTTGATTTACACAGACCAAGACAGTCTTAAGTTTACACATGTATTTTTCATGTTAATCACCTCAGGACACAAACTCGAGACACACTTCATTGCTGTGGCAGTTTGGGGTTCAGTGACTTGCCCAAGGATACTTTGGCATTTACATATAGGGGGAGTCAGGAATAGAATGACCATTGTAAAGCATTATAATGGGATTTAGTGGAATGAACTAAGTTTTTGTTGTTCACTGTATGCATGTTCTACTAATGTCATTCAATTTAGAATATTTAATATTTAGTTTTCATTTTCAGACCATTGTATAACTCATGAACATGAGCTATTTTGATTTAAAGACTTGACGATGAGTTATATGAATTAAGACTCAGATGTTTATTTGTAGTGATGTTGGTATGAAATGACATCAACAGCTACAGCTCTAATCACTGACAGCTCCACTTTCAACATGCTCAAACAGCTGAAGAGCCTCCAACAAGTATCCCATCAGCGCCAACAGTGCAAACACATCAGAAGCTAAGCTTGCAGACGATCAGCAAACCTAACAGGGAAGAAGAAAATGCATCTTTGGCCAGTTGAGCCAACTTAATATGTGGAGTTTGCTGAACTTGTTTTCTCACCTCTCCTAACGTGATGTTTTTAGTGCAGCTGGGGAAAACAGGTTTTCAGGATGAATGTACTTAAAATCATTTACAGTGGAAAGATCCAAGTTTTCCAAGTTACACGTCAGGTGTTAAAGGTGCTGGACACAGTTTTCTTTGCTTTTCACATTAAACGTTATAAAAGTCACGGCACTTTGTGTGGAGAGGCTCATTCAAAACGTTTTGTGGCAGGCTTGGCAGCCGATTGGTTGAGTGTTGTCATGGAGATGAACGCAGAGCGAGAGGAGGTTCAGCTGGATTAAAAGCCGGAGAGAAGGTGGTTTATGATGGAGAGCAGCAGCAGAACACACAACGTGTTCTCATCCAGTGCAGCTACAGCTTCTGTTCTTCTTCTCTGAGCAAGTCGGATGACGTACCCCTCTGTGAACTGACTGCATCCGGACTTTTCCTCTGCGCGCGCGTCTCTCAGCCTGGATGATGGTGGAGGTGGAGGCGGAGAGCTGCTGGCAGCGTCTGCTCCTTCTGTTCTGCTTTATGCCTCTGCGCAGCTCGGCCATCGAGACCGGTAAGACCGGACACCCCATCTCACTGGTAGACCCTGAGACGTGAGCTGTGGATCCAGCTCAAAGTGACGCGCGTGTGGCAGGTGCGCGGTTCATTTCCACCGTGCGTAAAAACGCGTTGATCAGTGTGGAAGAGCCGCGGAATAGTTGTAGTAGCAGTAAAAACACAGCGCACATAAACACGTTTGATACAACAGGATGAACAGGAGTTTTCCAGGTGACACTGAATATTGGAACATTTACCGCTGTATGTAGTGGGCAGTGGTAATTGTAAAGAAAAGTAAAACGAATCATTATAGTTGTGACTAAATTAAAGATCTTGGGTTAAATTGAATTTACCCAAGAAAAGGCAGCGTTTGAACTAGAATCACATGTAGCACATTTGGTATTTTAATCCACTCTGCTTTTGCGTCTTCTGCAGTTTGTTGCAGCCGCCCAGCTTCACAGTTGCTTGAGCTGTGAAAATCCATCACATTAAAAGCTTAAAATATTTATTATGACCTTATTTATTGCAGGTTCAGTATTATGCAAGTCAAATATCCAGAGCATTTCTAGCAGGCAGTGACTTCAACTTCACGCTTAAACTTCACTATCATTATTGTCTTGCCATGACTTTAGCATTAAATGATGTGTAAAGTAATTAATCAAGTGATTTGATAAGCGTTTTGTTGAAGAGATGTCAGAACAGCTTGTTTGTATTAGTTTTTTAGATCATTTTCAGTAGGAACAATGTGTTTATGTGATTGCTTGATCAATTTGTCTATAATATACATTGATGATACAGATCAATACTGTAAAGTGATATTAGATCTGCTGGAGACTAGTTTAGTCATATTTGTTTCCTGCGTTGTTTATGTGCAGTACTGCATTTGGTGTAAAGAAGTACTAGATTAGTTTAAGGGTAAAGTCACCGAGTCACCAGTGTGTGAAAGAAACATGGACAGTGGACAGCGAGGGTGCTGCCCTTTTCCACACAATACAGTCTCAGGAACGTTTCTCACAGGACCTGACCCTTTTCCACCCTCTGGATTTGCTCTTTGAAATGGTCTCAGTTTACAATGATGGTTTTTAAAACCAGCTGAATTTTCAGCCTGTAAAAATCTTTACTGGGGGCTCAGTGTCCTCTGGTCGTCCACGTTTGGATGGTGTCCCTTGAGGTTTTGTATTTGCTTGTGCGGTCTAGAGGGGATGAACTCTTTCCCACCAACAGGGGCTCCCGGGCTTTGGGACATTCCTGGAAGTCAATGCAGGAGGATCTAGTTGTCTCCCAGGGAAACGGAGCTAATAAACTCCAGGGGTGGTCATAAATTTTCTCATTATTTGGCCTGCGGCCCAGAAGCAGGGGTCGGCTGGGTGGGGGCTTCTGGAGCAGGATCTGCCCACCCATCTGTCCTGGTCCTGCCTGTAGATAAGCAGTGAGCTGATTACATGGCTGACTTAGGTTTAGTGTGTGCAGTGTGTGTAACGTTGTACATCCACCAGCGTGCTAAGGGCAAACTCATTATGGGGCTGTGATCTTTAACCTCACATTCAGGGATCTGTGCTGATTCTTAGTCATTGGGGTCAGGGCATGTAAGTCAAGGGCAGCTGGTCCGGCTTAAAGATTCCTGTTTGTGAGTCTTGACTTTTGTAGCATTTGTAGGTAACATTGATGAGAGTAATACTGATCAGAGCAACAATGCAGTTTTTTTTCTCAGTGTGAAGAGTAGACCCAAATCATAACTCTGCTACTGTAGATGCTGTACTGTTGATAGGTTCAATTAAAAACGTCCATCCTGTTTACATTTGGCTGTAAAAATATGTCTTGGGTGATAAGACCACAAGTGGACAGCTGATACACATCACAGTTCACACCTGTCCATATGCATACATCCACTAACATGTGACATACAGTCGATGTATGGTCAGATGCATCGCAGACCACATCAGCAAGTGTCTTGGTGGTTGTTGACACTCGTGCTTATCGCTTCACTTTTGATCCGATTGCCCAAGATGCATTTTAAAGCCAAGTTTAATGGGATCACTTGTACTTAAAATAATACTTCGCTTCCTTTTAGTATTTGTGTTTGTTTACTTTACTTCACAGTAAATCTGATTTAAGTTCAGCCGAGATTCTGATTTAGACTTGGTTTAAAACAGCAAAAACTAATCTGTTGATCATGTCTGTCAGCAGGTCAAACATCTCAGCTGCCACACGTATATACAGTATACTGAATATTTACTATACTTCAAAGCAATATGAATAGAGTCTGGGCTATAATGACCATGTTTCATACATCAGACACTGCTGATCTTGATTACAGCTGAAAGGTAGAATTACTTGAAAACAGGTTTCTTTACTTTGCTAATAATAAGACTCCAGCTGTCTATATATGTCTTTAACACACAATGACACACAGTCATGCATTTGGAGTTAGACTGGTTTCATTATAGAGCTGCTTCCTGTGTCAGTCTGCCTCTGAGGATTCTGTTTCTGGTGTATTCGTCAGTGAATGTGGTGGACTTCTGCGGCCAGACAATCCGGGGTGACGGCATGATCGTCAACTCACACCAGGAATCCAAGAAGTACTACTTTGTGACCATGGGGACTGACTGCCACCTCACCATGCAGGCCAGCTCTGCCAAAGACAAAGTCCAGTTCCACTTCCGCTTCTTCTTGGTATACAGTTTGCTACGAGTGGCCCCTCTGAGCCCGGCCCCTCTCTTTCCAGAGTCCCCTCGTGGCTCTGCTCCCATTAACCCCCGACTGGAGCCCACATCTGGTGAGAGCTTGGGTGACCCATGTCATGCCGGCTCTTATGTCCAGTTCTACGATGGACGGGACAGGAGCTCGCCTCCCCTTGGGCCTCCCCTTTGCGGGAAGAGCCCACCCCGGCCTGTGCTGTCCACAGGAAACTACCTGACCCTGAGGCTGGTGACCCGGGGGACACAGCCTAGAGTCGACTTTGTGGGAGACTTCACCTCCTTCAGACTGGGTAAGAAATACACAGATTTAGCTTCATCTCAGCAACTTTACATTGAAGTCAGGTTATTTTACTAAAGCTGAGATGAAGCTAAAAAAGCTTAAATATCAATTGAAGCCAAGCTTGCATATTGCTGCCACAGCTCTCACAGAAAGCTACAGTATGTGGCTTTATGCCTAAATTGTGGCTATATTGTATTTATACACCCTTTGATTGGATCTCTTCAATTTGGCTCAATTGTCACTTCCTCTCCAGGTTTTAACCAATCCGAGTGCAGCAGTGAGCCCTACTTCACCTGCAGGAATGGGAAATGTATCCCTATAAGTCTGGTGTGTGATGATAAAGGCATTGACAACTGCGGTGATGGAAGTGACCTGGAGGAAAACCTGACGACTGGCTGCAAAGGTTAGTTAGGTGATGAGGTGGGGGACACAGTCCCACACTGTATTACTTCCTGATCTGATTGCAGTGTTATAGTCTAACTGTTAATGGTTCTATCCTATAATTTAATAGTTGACCCAAAATCTACCTTTCTTCAGCAGGTCAGCTTTTACCTCCTGAACCTCCACCACCAATAGCAACCCCACACCCACCTTTTGTGAATCTACCCACAGTGCTGATCTCACCAAAAATGAACTGTGGCGTGCCAGACACTGCTCCTAACCATGAATCAGTAACAGGTGAGTGACTGTTGTATTTTATTCAAACTTTATTAATTCAACTGACAAGAAAATCGTCGCACTCTAGACAAGAATCCCTCACTGTGTAATGCACTACGTTGTGTCCTGCAGTCAGTTGGTTGCCCATTTGAATGCAGAGCGGCCTAATGACTGGGTATAAAACTAATGGAGGTCACCATTGACTTGTTAATTTCAGCTTAAGACTCGTAAACCAATAAATGGTGATGGATTCTCTCACCGGAGAGAAGCCTTTTGAGTGATCCGTCTCTATTCCCACGTCAGAGGTGTAAACAGAGATGGTCCGGGCCAGACTTTCAGCTTCTGATTGCCTTTAAGACCCGGCCAAGTCTGTTCTAAGAAAACAGCCATTCTTCACTTGTGGGAATGGGAGAATGGGATTCACATTTGCCTGCTCTGCAAATTGGCAGCTGTTTATTAGCCAAGCATTTCCATGCACCCTGGTCTGCCTACAGTGAGGGAGCACTGTGAGTGAACTGCCTTTTGAATTAGTTATATCTCCTGAGAGGATAGACATGGGGAATGTAAGCAGCTATAGGACTCCATGCCATTAAGACCTTACACATTATATAAATATCTACAGAATAATGTAGAATTAGTATGTATGGTGAAGTTATTCCACAGTTATTTACAGAAACATACACCAATGTCAAAAGCAGATATTCAAAATAATTCCACTACCAAAAAGACAAAATGACACCAATTTCAACCAAATGGACCAATATTAAATATTTGTGTGTAGCAAAAATATGTGAATATGAACCTTCAGCAACTGATGTGACCCATCTTTGGCAGCAGTAACTAGCACGTACATTCTGTGCGTGCTTAGGAAGCAGGGGACTGCATTTGTCAGGGAAAACAGAAGACCTAGGTTAGCCAGTACAAATCGTAAGCAAAGCAGGATTTGCCGGTGAGCAAAAGCAAGTAAAGAAAAGTAAAAAATCTCATTTGTATCAGCCATGACACAGTTCAAATTCAAGGCACTTTACAAAGTAAGGTTAAGACCTAACACAGAACTATATGGGAAGCTCATTAAATCTCTCTTGAGCAGCAGTGAGCGACAGTGGAAAAGAAGAGCAACAACAAGCAGCAGACCAAACGCTGGGCAGGTTGGTAGAACCAGTAACTGCTCGCTAGAAACACACAGCTCCGGGATGCAGGTTGTACCTGCAGAAAGGTACAGAGAGAGAGAAACAGAAAGGAAGAAGAACAACTACAGGACAGTCCTTAGTCTTTACCACTTTCACCTACCATTTTTTTCTACATATAAGATGTCTACTACAGACACAATGGGCACCGTCATTGTAAAATTTCATGTGTTAATTAAGGCTACTTTTTACATTGCTACTTTGATGAGGCTGTAGATATTTCCCACCATCATTACAAATGAAGTAAACATGGCTGCCACGTGAATAAAGAAAACCGTATTTACCACCTGATCTGCAGATTCTCCGGCCTCCCTGTCCCTGTTGGTTCTCTACATCACCCTGGGTTTGGTGGCAGGTGGCATTGTGCTCTGCTGGTGCTGCTGGTCCCCCGGCTGGTTCCTGTGGCGCGTCAGCGTATGCCGCTTCTTACCCTGCTGCAACTCTGCCTGTGCTTCCTGCCAGCTGTGCTGTACCCACAGCAAGGAGCACAGACTGGCTAAAGTCACACCGCACACACCCGCCAACGGGAGCCCGGGTGGCAAAGCGGTGACCACCAACGGTGCGGAGGAAAACGTTACCACGGCAGACGTGTAGGGCAGGAGGACTGCCTGGCTGATCAGATGTGGCATACAGAGACACACTAATGCTGAGCTGTGATCAGTGATGGACTTTAGGCAGTGCAACAACAACAGGCTGAACTGCTGTGCTCCACTGTGAGATGAGCAGACCTAAACGGTTTTGGCTAGACTGCGGTTTGTGTGCTTTAACTGTGATGATGTAGGTGAAGAGACTGTTGAGTTTATGAGAAGGTAAAGCAGGGTACAGTATGACTATGAGTTGTATGAATGTATGTGAAAGGTAATGATTTAGAGTTCACATCTGAGTTTTTTTGAAGCAATATATTCTGTTTAAGAGAGTGCTTATGAAGTACAGCATTAAAAGGAGAGTTAGTGTTTTAGTCATCTAACAGTTGGTTTCTTATCAATGCTCTTCAGTTCTGTCTTCAAAGGAAATTTAGTCACACAGTGAAGCTTTCAGTCCACAGCTTTGACCAAAAATCTGCCACGGACACATGCTGAGGAAACAGAACCAGAACTACAAAGTCACCCACCTGGTGACAACAGCTGCTCTCCCCAGGAGAAACGTTCCACTCTCCTCCCAGCAGGGCCCCCATTGCTGTTGCTCCACATACTGTATCTGCCGATGGGAAATTTGGACCATGCAGCTCGAAGTTGTCCAGCGTCCAGCGGTCGGCCTCCTGCAGGGAGAACCTTTGTGCTGCCTAAGTATGAATATGGTGTGCACAAAATAAAACGACACCACAAATGTATGTAAATCACATCAAGTATGAAGATAAATATACAGAATTCTTAGCTTCGCTTTTATCCCTCATTTTCTGAGAGCAGGTAAAAATACATAGTAAACTCGAATAGGTTAATTTGACAAAAAACACTCCTCATTATTTAGTATTTAGTGTAAGTAATATGTGTGTTTCCACCGGCTGGTTTTCTACCAGCGTGTGAAGCTTGGGTAAAGATGTAGTCTGCGCTTAAAGATAATTGGCAAATATTAAAAGAATTAAATACTTATTCAGCCAAGAGTTAAGTAAATAAATAAAAAGTAAAATTGTGAATTTCCCCTTCAGTGGATAAATAAACTGTTATCTTATACTATAAATATCTGCCAAACAGGTCTTCCACTGCAAGGACTCCTCTAAGAAAGTACTATCTATTAATAACATGAATGTACAATTCTAAGGTGAAAAATATGACAAAGTACATTTTCTAGAAATGAATAAAAAATACTGGTCAAATGTCCATGTATTACTATAGCAACTTGGTGTGGAACAACAGCAACTGGTGAAGTTGGAGCTGATTTGAATCTTTCGTGCTGACAGCTGCTTCATTCATAATAACACATCCTTATTTATTAGTTAATTATGTTTAGCCATATAAAAATCTGCATCTGCAAAGTAAGTAGTTAACTCAAGCTGTACCTACAGTAGTAGTACAGTAGTTGGGTAAATGTATTTAGTTGTAAATATCACCTCTGGCTGTACCTAAATACAGCCCACCCCACATACTGCTGACCTGCTGAGCTGTCACTGTGAGCACATGGGCATTGATCTGATGCTGTAACACACTTTACTTTTCTTTAAAGGCTTTTTCCGAAGGATCTTTGAACCTGGCTGTAAGAGTTTTCTCGCATTAGTGAGGACGAACAATAAGGTTGGGCAATAGGATCTGACTTGGATGGGGGTGAAGAACGGTGCTCTGTGCAGGACTGTCAGGTTCAAGTTCAAACCGGGGAAACTGGCAAAACCCAGGGCAGTAGAAACATAAATAAAACCGAGGTTATGGCTTACCAAAATAAACCAGAATACGGAATTAATGCTTTTCTTTTCCAGGTTCATATACAGTACAGGACAGGACAGGACAGTCCCCCTGATTGTCCCCAGATTGATTATGTGTATAAGGAGCAGTCTGTGTTCATGTGTCCACCAGGCAAACTTTCTTTGTGGCATCCTCTAGATGGAGTAGCTCCATAACCTTTCCTCACTCTACTACACTGTGTTGTATAACCACATTTCACAGCAACCCCCCCCTGCACTGTCTTTTTAGGGATTTTGACTTGTGTCCTTGGTAAGGCAGAAGTCCATATGCTTAAACAAACACTGTGTCTCTGACCTCCAGGTTTCCAGGCTGCAGCACTATGAAGTATGCAGACTTATTTATCTGTCTGGCTTTCTGCTGTGAGTGTACAGAAATACACACATATCTGTACAACCATCAGACAACACACTCACAAAGTACAGTATACAGCCGCTCACCGTCCTCATGTATCACTCTGTAGAGAAGGTCAGTCCTCCAGTTGGATGTGGCTGCCAACAACACAGAGTTACAGGCTGATTTTATCACTTTATCATAGCAGGACTTTGGTGGCATATTAAATAAACACTGACAATCTGTGGAAGTCAAAGAAGGTTTAAGTTCTGATTGTCACTTTCTGCCTCTGTCTATTGTTGTGGCCGGGGTTGATGCATTTCTGTGTCTGAAATTGACCTGAGCCCACGACTGTGTTTGGCTGGGCCCAACCCGAACCCAACAGGCGCACTGTATTTCATGTCCAAACCCAACACGAGCCCAACATAGTTGACTTTTTTCTAGTACAGCCCTTGTGCATCTCTCATGCTTCACTCAGAGGTTTGAAGTCTCCAGAACTTCTGTCTAAACCCATGGGTGCGAATGTCTGGGTACCCACCTTACAACCCGGGCACACACTCAAAGAAACACTGGTGAACTCAAATTTAAATCACTGCTTTTAGAGAATAATTAACTTATTAATTACTGTGAAGAATGAAACAAATAATAGCTACAAATAGTAGCCAAATAAACAGTTCAATGGAGGTGACCTTCATTCTGAGCAAAGATTGTCTGCCTGGTTGCAACTGCAAGAAAACATTATTAATAATTTTATATTACCATTTTATTTTGGCTCAAATGATGTAGTTCTGTTCTACATGCCTTTGTAATATAAAGTCAGGTTCCTGCAGCATTCTGAGTCTGGCAGTGGCAGCACCATTGGTGGCCAGTCGGATCGTCACCTGTCACCGTCCCTGGAGCAAAGCAAAAACCTACTGTGAGACACAGCTGGTGAACATAGTGAAGCATCACAGATAATCAGCAGTTAAAGAGATATGTTACGTTTCTCAGAAATATGTGTAAAATAAAACTGCTGAAAGGAGAGGATGCTGGACACAAATTCAACTCTGCTTTAAGCTTTTCCTGCTAGACCAAAATATAATGCAAATGCTTTAAAAGATGATTTATTTTTCATTTTTACTCCACCCATTCAGAGGTTTGTGCTGCTGCTTCCACAGTGGTGGAGGACGTACAACATCTGGAAATGCTGTGTTACAAGTAACAGTCCTGTATTCAAAATGGTATTTAAGTAAAAATATAAAAAGTAGTGACTGAAAAACTACTGCCAAAAATAAAAGTACTCTTTATGCAGAATGGCTTATTTCACACCAGTGAATATGATACAATTGGATTATAATTATTGATGCTTTAATGTCTTCTGTGCTGTTGTGATGATGATTATAATAATAATTTGTATTGCTTTATGTGCTGCTGAGTGATTTGTGAATTTCACACAGTTTAATTCACTTTTAACTAAGTGAACTAATTTAAGATTTATTATTAAACTTTGCTGTGAATTAAAAATCTGACTGTAAAGTAACCAGTAACAAAATATGTCAAATAAATGTAGTAAAAGCACAATATCTGCCTCTGAAAATTTCTGCTTAAGTTAACTGCTTTCACCTGGTTGACTTTCCGTGCCGCACCATGGTTTCAGAGCCAAGCTCCCATTTCAAACCAGGATGTAATCCTGCCCTGCTCTGCAGCACCGACCAGTCTCTGTTGTTCTTTATCTGACTCCCACTGCTTGGTTGACACTGGTGGGAGCTTGGCAAAGAGTCAGGAGGTTCACACTGCGTGTGTTGGCTCTGGTATCCACTGGCAACCTTTCAAGTCAAATCCCTGTTTCTATGAAGATGACAGAGAAGAAAATCTTTCCCAAACCTTTTGTCACTTTGATTTGACTTTCTGTCATTAACCTTCTGACCCCTACTTCAATTGCTATGTTCTCTAGGATTGTTCATACTTTTGCCAAATCCGTTAACACAAGCCGACCTTTCTGTAGGGACGTTAATGTCAGAAAAAAGATTTTGTATCTTTTTAAGCAGAAGGTAAAACAACGTCAAATCTCTTGACTAAACAGACTTAAACAGTTTATCCACATGCTGTCTGTCTGTGCTACTCAGTCTGAATTGATCTTGATTATTAAAGGGTTAACCTTTTAATTTATCTTTAAGTCTATTTACCTACATGGTCATTCCGCTCAGCTTCTAGAGTACGTGACGATGACTAAAATGATCTTCATTAAATTGTGTATGTGTGTGTACATGAACAAGTCTGGAAATGCTGGTATTTTGTGATTTTATTTTGAAAAGCTAGAGATGAGTGTTTATTTACACCACGCTGCATCTCTGCTTTAAAGGACGTGCTGATTCACACACAGAAAATCACAGCCATGTATCTGGGGGCTCACGGTCAGCTTAGGTCAGCTGTGTTGACAGATTTAAAGGTTGGCCATTTCAGCCTTCACGTAAAGCATCACTCAAACTATTCTTAGACCAAAGAGTAGCATGTTGACTCTGGGTTATATTGGCCTCCCACTCGTGTGTTCACGTGTCTGCATTGTCTCATTGTTGCTGTGCTATCTCACAGTACCATGCTGCTGGGTGTGTTAGAGACTCAGCTGAACTGTCGAGTGACCCTATAAACCTTGCGGTCAGCCATCCAAACACCAGGGGCTCAGGAGAAACAGAGACTAGAGTGGATCCTGCCGAGTATCTCAGGTTAACACAAACTGTGTAGAGCTAGTAAATCATACTTAGACTCACCACCTACACTTAGTGCTCAGCTAGATCTCACTGATAAAGGATGTGCATCAGCCGAAATGTAACTCATGATCATTCTGTAAGAACTTTGTTTATGGATTTGATTAGTAGTGACTGACTGTGGGGACAAATAAACACAGTTTTATTAGTTACAGTAACATGAGGCTTTAAAATACACTCATAAAATAAAATAAAAAGAACCCTGGCCATATGTATCCTGACTTAGAAGTAAATATAAAGGAAATAAAGCCACCATTAATAGTAGTACCTACAACAGAAATAAAGTGAGTACATTTTTATATGCAAATTTAGTGTCATAATTAAATACAACTATATATTAAATTACATTTAAAAACTGTTTATTTAATAAAATACACAGTGAATAATTAGTTTTCATTTAACCATGTACCTTTCTGAGCATGTAACATAGAAAATCTAAAAAAATTGATTTGCCTTAATGTGGGCATGAAACATCTTCCATACCATACGTTCCATATCCTAATGAAACCAACAGTTTAAAAGAAATGCTGATAATTGCTGCTAATAACAGATTAAACTACAGTACACACCAAAAGTTTGGACACATTCAATTCATTCAATGTTGTTTTTCTTTATTTTCATGACCATTCACATTGGTAGATTCTCACTGAAGGCATCAAAACTATGAATGATTTCCTGATTGGCAGGAAACTGCTCTACCTCCTGATCCACAGCCACCCCATAAGTACCCAATTTTAATACACAGTAAGGTAGAAAATTTATAAAAATGGAGACTTACATTAAAATGTAGAGAAACAAGAACAAAACCAGACATAATAAATAAAATTAATTTTATTGGTATGAAAAAACATTGTATATTTACAGTATTTGCACATTGCATAATATTTACAACAAAGGTTCCTCACTTTGAACACAGTGTGCACAGGGTGGAGTGGAATTCAGACACATCCACTAGACAACAGGTGGCGCTACACAGCAGCTTACTGCAGCCAGGCAGATCCTTAACACCATGCTGCCTTCAGGTACTTCTCATAAACCCCTACCTTCAAGCACTTTTGACAGGAAACTGAACAATCTGCACTGTCTGTTTTCCTCTTTGTGTTGTAGCAGACATATTATGGGTGTTTTACTTATTTGTTCTAGTTTTGACTAAATTCCTATGAACCTACAGACACTTCACTTATACCAACTACTGACATGATTTCTAAGCTCTCTCTATAGTGGCAATGCCTGTCACAAAGGCGTACTAAGAACCTGAAGGGATCGTTAATAAGCAGTACAGAGCGGGAGGCAGCTCAGACACTTTTCTTTTGGTTCTTCAGTATGTGTGTGTGTGTGTGTGTGTGTGTGTGTGTGTGTGTGTGTGTGAGTTGGACACGTCAGTGGTGTGGCAGCAGCAGTGCTCTAATAAATCTCTCAAGTCTCTTGGTTCGACCCTGTCAGCTTTAGGACGCATGCAGCCTGTTGGCCATGCTTCGCTGGCTGATTCTTTGAGTCTTGGAGAGGGTAGTGCTCTGGGTCGTGGTCCTTGGTCCATGAGCCAGTTCGTTCTCGTCCTCCTCCACCTCCTGGCCCCCCACGCTGCACTGTGTTTCAGTCTCATCAGTTCTCTGCTCACGGGCCAACATGAGGAGCATCTCTGCATCCAGTGGTTCACCAGAGGAGAAGGGGTGACAGACAGTTTCAACCAGCCCAATGACTGTGCCCAGCACTGCGAACACACTGCCCACTAGGTAGACCCTCAGCAGCCCCCGGCTGGGTTTCTGATTCAGCATCTCTTTGGCGAATGGGATCAAGTCCTGCATGTTTTCCATTTCTTGACTTTAGTTATATGTAGAGCTGTTGAAATAAAACATAACACAAATGAAACAAATACAGTATGTATGGTACATTTATCATATAAACTTCCAGCTTTCAGTTGCAGCAACCCTGACGTTGTTGTTGTTCTGAAAACGTCCTAGTAATTGTAGTTGAAGATATTAAACCAAATCAGCTTAAGTGAGATTTGCAGCAACAATGAAATAGAAACTGAGAGGAAATGCATTTAATAAGGAATATGTTAAACTACAGTCTACCCGAGAATAAATACAAAAAAGACAGTTATAAAAGAGAGAAGAACTCACCGAGATGTAATCTGCTGTTCTCTCTAGTCACAGGTTCACTCAGCTGCAGTTCCAGTTTCTGGCAAGAACATACACCTTCACTGGATACAGTGCTCTTTTATAGCTCCACTGTCTCCACCCACACAGTCACAGCTGCTGAATATTCAGGACGCCTGCTGGCTAGTCTCTGCAGACATGCTGCAAGGAGAAACTTTGACCCACTTGTTCGAGTGTGTGTGCGTATTGGCTTATTACACAGTTAACACTGTCACTCACGTTCTCACTAATATTCCAGTTAGTTTAAAGTGATGATTGTGCAGAGTTCCATTTCTAATAATGCCATAGTAACAGCACTACCACATATACCACATATACACTATGGTATCACAGACAACTAAAGATTATACATTTTGTGAAGGCAGACACCCTCTCTACCTTTAAGACTTTTTGATAAAGCTTATAGTTAGAGATGGATCAGGTGACTCTGAGCCATGAGATTATTCTGCTGGGGGACCTTCCTGGTACACTGAGCACCTCCTATTCTTTCTCTCTTCTCTAACCTGTCCTCTACCATTACATGTCATTAACTTTGTGTCTTCTCTCTCCCATAGTTGTGCTTCATCCTCTCTCTCTCTCTCTCTCTCTCTCTCTCTCTCTCTCTCTCTCTCGCTGTACCTTTCTGCAGGTATCCTCGGCCTCTGAGCTGTATGATTCTGGTTTGCAGTTACTGGTCCTACCAACCTGTCCAGTGCCTCGTCTGTTGCTCCTTGTTGTTGTATTTATCTCTGTTACCTGTTGTTCTTTTTCTCTCCTCTGTCCACTAACCCCAACCGGTCGAGGCAGATGGCCGCCCACCATGAGTCTGGTCCTGCTGGAGGTTTCTTCCGTTAAAGGGAGTTTTTCCTCTACTGCCCAGTGCTTACTCAAGTGGGACTGTTGCGTTTTCTGCATAATTCTGTAAGGTTCTAAACTTTACACTACAAAGTGCCTTGAGATTATTTTCGTTGTGATTTGGCTGAATTTAACTGAATTGAATTGAACCACAACTGAACTAACAAAAACTATCAAATAAAAAAAACTTGCATTGCATTTGGAAAAAGAAAAAAATGAATACATGAAAGGGACAATGCTATAGAATCATGCAATAACCACACTGAAACGAAAATAACAATACTTGTCAATACTGTTCCATAGCTTTATATCAGTAGTAGACATGATGGTATGGGAAAGAACAGAACATTAGGGTCAAAGGTCACGACCAAAATAATAATTAAAAGGTAAACAGCAATAATGTCCCCAGCTGTTTGTTGTCATGTTGGTGCAGGGTGGGAGCTGGTAGGCTAAAAGCCAGGCAGGTGACTGGGGGGGGGGGGTTTCCCATCAGCTAATGAAGTCCATGTTAATCTTCCACATCAACAGTCACTAAATGAGGGGAAAGGTTGTGTAAACCCACGTTACCATCCAGTGTTTCTGCCACTGCCAGACTGATGATACTGCTGTGAACTATGGTCAGAGTCGACCACACGTACGGCACACTCGAGCTGGTGAGTAACATGCAGCAGCGGAGAGGACACACAGATGTCTGTGTCTGAGGAACCCTGTACCCTAGTTCTTCTGTGTGTGCCTGTGCTGGCATGCAGCGAGCAGACATAACAAGACAACATTAAAGCTTTGGTCCTGACAAACCTGTCGGTTTGAAATGACATAAAGAATAAATACAGCAGTTTTGAAGCTACATCCTCAGCCAGTCTTACCATAACATAACATGAAATATGATAAAACATACTTTGTAGAAACATGTATCCAGTGTATCTACTGTATTAGCAACATTAGTTTAATCTATAATCCTAATGTTGGTTCATCGCCCAGGTTTAGGTTCATTTATCCCATTACCTGCTTTAGCCACCTGAACTAGTCCGTCTCCATTGTTCAGAAATAACATTTTTTTCTTCATTCAAACTGGGCCAGGCATAATTTGCCGAAGCATTTTGTGAATGCTCCTAATATTAAGCTTAGGTTTAAAAGGTCTGCAGGACAACTGTAAGTCTCTGCCTGACATTTAGCACGTAAGAGTGAAGTGGGATTCCTCTGTTTACTGGCATGTATACAAAAAAAATCTTTGTCAGGGGGAGGTTCAGTTTGTGGTAGTTGGAAGGATTTCTCTGGTCATTATCTGAAATGCTATTTCAGTCTTAAGCACACACACACGCACACACACACACACACACACACACACACAAACACAAGCTGTGTGGATAGAACAAACAAATGGATGCATTAGATAATCAGCCCGACAGTCACATTCTGGTCAAGGTAAAATGCATAAAGATAAGAACAACTCTTACATTACTGCAGCCCCAGCCCACACAGTTCACTTCACACTGGATGTAACAAAAAAGTTTGACCCCAGCTTACAGAAGTAAACTGAGGGATCTCATGTTCACATTCACTGATGCTATTTAGCATTAGTGCTGAAGTCAGTAAGTATTTCAGGTACATGCAAATTAAACCTTTAGTGATGACACCTAAACTTACTTACGTAAATTGAATTTAAGTTAAATTTCCAACTAAATAGTTAAAGCAACTTAAAAAATTTAAATTGTTCTAACTATTTAGCTGGATAAACAAATCTGAGTTAAGTTCAACTTACTTAACCCAAATAGGTGTTACCTAATGTTTTTTCCAGTGTAGTGGATTGGTTTATGGGTTTTAGGGAGTTGGAAAATGTATAAGGAATATATATAAGAATGCATGAACACTAAATTGTTAGCTACAGTTTTACAACTAGTGCTGTAGCCTTAGCTCATGAGCCTGTGATACAAAACTCCAATCTCCTGTGTTTCCTTGGTCCTACTCAATCAAGAGACTCAATATCTCTGTTCATGTATATCTCATACAGTACATCCCTGTTCAAGCATGTTGTTTGCACTTGTCAGTGAACAAATGTCTTTTACAGTATACGTTATCTGAACCAATCCCTGACTGCAGTAATGTAGGACTAACAGACCTGCACCTCTGTAGAGGCACTCCACTGACGACACTTCTGGTGGGGTTTCTCTCTTCACTCTCCTCTTTGGCAGGTGAACCTCAACCCATTATATGTATGTTGCTGAGCACACCATTGGCTTCTTTCTTTTTCAAGACATTTCATATTGTTGTTTTGACAGTGTTTGTGTAATGCTTTGAACTGTCCTGTTTTCTCTAATTCAAAGTAACTTTCTTTTTGTCAGGTGAGCGAGTCAGGTGACCGCGAGGAAGAGGTAGGATTGGTTAGGACAGGGTATAAACAGGAAGTCCACTCACCTGCTCCTCGCTCAGACATCGTGTTTTCTTCTCATGTCCCGAGCTCTCGTGCTTTTCACTTGTGTTTACTCTCTTCCCAGATCGTCACCATCCATCTGCTCCTCGAGTAACGAGCCTCTATTTCCACCTGTTCGTCTTGTTGTTTGTCGGCCGGTTGTTTGTAACGCCGGCTCCCGGTGGGAGCCCGCTTTAGCGCTCCGGGCGTTACAACAGTAAACCGCATGTGTCTTCTAACCCGCTGTGGCTCACTCCGCAGCTGGGTCAATCCCACACGCAACAAGGGCGTTTCGTTCACACACTGTCTGTGTCTCTACACGCCCGACACTTTTCTCTTACAGCTGCCTGATTTTGATTCAATGATTTATTCTTTTTAACAGATTTCACAGGTAAAACCCATGGCTAAAATCAAGAGTTGTCATTTAGAGCTGTTTACAACAATCAACCTCACAGGATGCATCTGGTTAAAAAGAAACACCTGTCAGTCACATGATACAATACTGTCTGTATGCAGTCCATATGTATTTGTGTGCCCAGGTCAATGTTACTGGTACTAATTCCTTGAAAAAAAATAACTAACTCTGCTGAGAACATCAGAACTCAAACTCTGGGCTGTGTATTCGGAGGCACAGACGCAGATGTTGAGCACATGGTGCGGCATCTCTTAGCAGTTTGAAGTAAGAGCCGGTACTAAGAGCCAATGCTTTGTAATGAATGAGAAGAGCCGACTCCGGTCGGGAAGAGCTTGATCTTCAGTTGCTCCTTCTTAGCTCTGCTGAGAGTCTATGCAGGCAGGAGGCAGGATTTTATTTTGGTGTATCAAGTACACAAACTCAATACTCAAGTAAGAGTGCAAGTATTTGCCTAGGAAAATACTCCATTACAAGTAGAAATACCCTTTAATTTTTCTACTCAAATAAAAGTTCACGAGTCTTCTTCTTTGTGGTCTTCTTCTGCTTTCGGCTTCTCCCTCACCACAGCGGATCATCTGCCTCCATCTCACTCTATCCCTAGCATCCTGCTCTCTCACACTAATCATCTGCATGTCCTCCTTCAGTACATCCATGAACCTCCTCTGATGTCTTCCTCTTTTCCTCCTGCCTAGCAGCTCCATACTCAGCATCCTTTGTCTAATATATTCATTATTCACTCCCAGTGAAAATCTTAACATCGTCAGCTCTGCCACCTCCAACTCGGCCTCCTGTCTCTTTGTTAGTGCCACTGTCTCCAAACCAAACATCATAGCAGGTCTCACTACCACTTTGTAAAGCATCCTATTCACTCTTGCTGCTTTTCTTCTGTCATACATCACCCCTGACACTTGTCTTCACCCACTCCACCCTGCCTGTACTTTCTTCTTCACCTCTCATATCCTTTGTCCATTACTTTGTATAATTGACCCTAGGTATTTAAAGTCCTCTACCTTCACTATTTCTTCCCCTTGCATGTTCACCTTTCCACCTGTCTCCATGTAATCCACCATGTATTCTGTCTTGCTTCTACTGATTTTCATTCATCTTTTCTCCAGAACATACCTCCACCTCTCCAGGCTCTCTTCCACCTACTCTTTACTCTCACTACAGATCACAATGTCGTCTGCAAACATAGTCCACGGAGACTCCTGCCTGATCTCATTTGTCAACCTGTCCATCACCATTGCAAACAAAAAGGGGCTCTGAGCTGATCCCTGATGTAATCCTACCCCCACCAAGAGCGCATCTGTCACTCCTGCCGAACACTGCACCACTGTCTCGCTGTCCTCATACATGTCCTGCACCATCCTCACATACTTCTCTGCCACTCCTGACTTCCTCATACAGTGCCACAGTTCCTCTCTTGGTACCCTATCATATACTTTCTCTAGGTCCACAAAAACACAGTGCAACTCATTCTGACTTTCTCTATACTTCTCCATCAACACTCTCAGAGCAAACATTGCATCTGTGGTGCTCTTACTTGGCATGAAGCCATACTGCTGCTTACTGATTGTCACCTCTCTTCTTAACCTAGCTTTAACAAGTCTTTCCCAAAGCTTCATGGTATGACTCATCAACTTTATCCCTCTATAGTTCCCAGAGGTTCTGCACATCACCCTTGTTCTTGAAAATCTGTATCAGTACACTTTTCCATTCCTCTGGTATCCTCTTACTCTCTAGGATTGTGTTGAACAATCTGGTCAGAAAGTCCACTGCCCTCTCTCCTAGACATTTCTATACCTCCACAGGTATGTCATCCGGACCAACCGCCTTTCCAGACTTTGTCCACTTCATAGCTGTCCTTACTTTCTCCCTACTAATCCTTTGTACTTCATGATTTGCTACCTCTGCTCCATCTGTCCTCTCTCTCTCATTTTCTACATTAATCAGCTCCTCAAAGTACCTTCCATCTTCTCAACACTCTCTTGAGTTGTTAGCACATCTCCATTTCTGTCCTTAATCACCCTAACCTGCTGCACATCCTTCTCAGCTCGATCTCTCTGTCTAGCGAAACGGTACAAGTCATTTTCTCCTTCCTTCAGGTAAAGCCTCACATACAACTAACTATAAGCCCTTTCCTTCACCTTTGCTAGCTCTCTCTTTGCTGTACGTATGGTCTCCCAATACTCCTGTCTACTTCCTTCATCTCTTTGACTATCCCACTTTTTCTTTGCTAACCTCTTCCTTTGGACACTTTCATGTACTTCTTCATTCCACCACCAAGTCTCCCTGTCAGCTTTTCTCTGTCTAGAGGATACCCCAAGCACTTTCTTGGCCGCTGCCCTCACCACTTCAGCTGTATTTTCCCAGTCATAATGTTAAGACTTGTGTCTTTATTTATGTGATTTGCTTGTTATAGTCCTGTGTTCAGTTGTTAATTAAAATGTTAAATAATGACTGTGTGTTTTTTTTTTGGAAGGCAAAAATTGCATAAAAATAAGGTTTTAATGAAAACACTGAATAAAAAAATTGCTTACCAACACACAAACCATTCATAATTGTTAATTTAGGTTAAAATAGAAGGCTCAGAGTGATACTAAACGAAGAGTCATTTGGTAGCCAAAAGAACTGATTCTTCTAATGGAGTCAAGCCAAAAGAGCCGAATCTTTTAAAAGAAACAAACTTCCCTTCACTACCCCATTATTTTATTTAACAGCAAAATATGAATATTTCTGAAACTCTTAACTATTTCTCAAGGCACTAAACAACAGTGAGCACACAGTATACACAATGTCAGAGTATCTGTCAAAGGTCAACCCTGCCTATGCTGATATTCCAGACCATAAAATCACATTTTCACTGAAAAAGTGTTTGATTGGGTAGGTCTGTAATAACTCTTGCTTGGGCCTATCCAGAAGTACTCTTGGCCAAATGCCTAGTGCATAATGCTCTCCCATTGTGATTTGTTATTCGCTATACAACAGTCTTGTGTCAGTTCAGATTTAGGTTTTCAACTAGCAGTACACATCTGTTGGAAAAGCTACAGCAGTCACAAACAATGTGACAGCACACACAATATCTTTTACTTGCAAAATGTATTTGCTGGTTGTGATATGATGATTACCAGCTGAAAAACTGCAGTCCATATCTTATATATTAGCAAACGTTCATAAGAAACACTTATATTTACAGGCACAAATTATTATTTAGAATATGCTTCTAAGTGACTGCAGTTGTGTTTAGACTATTCCCTGTGCCATAAGTGTTTACCACTGTATGATAGCAACAGCTCCAGCAAAGTAGCCTTAGCTCCATGTTAGTGTTTTGAAAGACAGGAAACACCAGGCTGTTACTAAGAAATAAATCACAGCTACAGCACTATCCAGGGTGATTGAAGTCATGACTGTACTTGTCTGAAAGTGTATGGGTGCAGTCTTCAATGTGTGTGCCACTTGAGTCAGAAGACACACCCTGTACTTGGACTTACTCAGTTTGTCTGCGTAGAATAGAGGAAAAATCATAACGTGTGTGTTCAGCTGGCCCTCAGGCTGCTATTTCTTTACACACAGATGATCATCAGGAGGCCTCTCAGCAGTTACCACACAGCCAGACAAAGCTTAAACACATGCCTGCAGGGTATGTGTTGTGTCTGGAGAGGAACAAATGAGTCTGCGTTTCCTCACCTGAAAAATGTTTTCCTTAAAGAGAAAAAAGACCACTGTTACACAATACATTTCATAAATACGAAATAATTAAATCGTTAAGTAGATCAATACCCTCTTCTGTACTATAACTCTGGATATACATGTGCAACAGGACATAATTTCACTTGTCAAGACATGTGTGTTCTACCATAAAAGGAATGCAAGTGTTTCATTCTTCCAGTCAGCTGCTTTTGTGAGAACATAGTATTTACTAAACTATGTTCCGATAAATACACTATGTACAAGTGGTGAAAGTTTTGGAGTATTTTGCAGTTAAACTGAACAGTGTTTGTTATCATGCTTTCTTTCTTGTTTCTTGGTACATGATGTTTGTCAGTTTCTTGCTGTCAAAAACAGCAGTGCATTTAAATGTTGTTAATATTGTTTTTCTCTTAAATATAAGCATGATTGTTGCTATATATCTTTTTAGTTATTTAATTAGCATCCATTTGAAGTGAGGTTAAATACAAATAATAGTTTTTATTGTTTTAAAATAATGATTGCAACATTGTTTTTGTGGCTTGTTCACTTTTGTCTGTATGGTCTAACAATAATGATAATACATTACTAATACATTATTAATGTACATGGTGAAATTATTGTTGTTGGATAGCTGCACCAATGTGACAGCAATCCTGTTGGATTTTGTTGAACCGGGAGTGGAACCACTGACCCTGGGGTTTGTGGATTACTGTGCTAAGTGACCCACTGAAACACCAAAAAACTAGTAGTTATTTCTGTCTGGTGTGAAACGTGGCATTTTTCCCTCTATTGTTTTCACTTTGTTGTTTTCTCACCACTCACTCATCCGGTCGAGGCAGATGGCCGCCCACCCTGAGCCTGGGTCTGCTGGAGGTTTCCCCTCAACTGTCACCTAGTCCTTGCTCAAGTGGGACTATTGGGTTTTCTGTATTATACTATTCTGTAAGGTCTTAAACCGTACGCTGTAAAGTGCCTTGAGATGAGTTTTGTTGTGATTTGATGCTATATAAATAAAACTCAACAAAATTGAAATTAATTGAATTTTTTTTTGCCTTTGTGGTAAAACAAAAATACTCTGTTACAGAAATCATATAAATATTTCCCAGCTAATGCATGTATCACACATACAACTAATAAAATATTTTTTTTAAATATCAGGCACATCTGTGCTCTGAGCTAAAAGTCAACATCAGCGTGCTACAGTGTTCACAGTGACAATGCTACATGCATTAACATGCTACACTTGTTAAACTATCTAGTGTTAGCATGTTAATACACATGCATTTGCCAGTTAGCACAAAGGGTATGTGAAGTCAATAGTTCTGCAAAATATTAAACCAAACCAAATAAACTGTAAAGTATTACAGAAACAGAAATTTTGATCTAATGATGCTTTTTTCTAATTCTACAAAGACTTGAGCTCATTCTTCTTTTTTGTCTTATATTAATAAGATTTTTATTGCTCTTAGTCTTGTCTTTGTGTTGACTATGTGTCTACATCTGCCTAAAAGCCTGTATGTGTGTGTGTTGATTCATGGAGTGCAGGGAGTGGTGGTGAAGGGTGTGACTCTGACACACACTGTATCATACCATGCAGGTGAGATTGTGTTTATAAAGCAGCAGTGAGGCAGCAGCACACACTTAAACAGAGAACTGACTGCCAGGTGAGTCACTGCTTGGGAAATACATTCAGCTGGCTTCGGTTCTGAGGAACACAACATGAGAATACTTTTACTTCTAACTGGTAAGATTTCCTTTCTCTTTTTTTGATATACTTCATTCTTTTTCTTTATCAAAAATTTGATTCTATAACTTTTCTCCACACCATCATTTAGAGTTGACAGATAGACAGTATGCAGTTTTTTCATCCAGCTGAGCAATGCAGCAACTGATTACATGGATTATTCCGTTTTTCACATATCTAAGAGGAACTAAACTGAAATAAGCCGCTGCAGGAACTGCATTCTGTCTGGCAGTGATGGCACACGTTACATGAGATAAGACAATACTTTACTGATCACTCGAATCGATCAATATGTTCAAAATAAGTTAGATAGGTAGTAAGGCGTGTATGTGATGTATACGCAAGGCTTAAGCTCCGACAGTGTTGGGAGGGAGGCAACAATGGCATTAAAGTGATCAGTAGCCTTAAGCTGTACAATTAGGGAAATAAATCTGTGGTAATGCTTCTTCACATACTGTGGGTGAGGCAGCATGTCAGGAGCATGAAGGTGCCGCTGAGGGCCCTTAGTGGGTAGCAGGTGTTGCCCATAATAGCCAGTCGTTTGACCATCATCATGCTCTCTCCTATTTGGTCTTCTGAGTTTACTTCTAGCCCAAAACCATTGAACAAATTAACTGTCATAGTCAAAGTCAATTAATGTTTAATTTACATTTGGGGGAGGGCGAAACACGACTGGAGCAGAGAGAAGAAACAAAGTTAATAAAATGATGGCATAAGAGTGGACAGAGAGAGAGAAGGAGGAGAGGAGCTTGATAGCTAAAGGCTCTGCCTTCCAGTCTACATTTGGAAACTCTAGGAACCACAAGTAGACCAGCACTCAGAGTAACTGTAAACCCACTGTCCAGTGTCGGCTACAGGTTCAAATACAATAATAATTTGTATCATCTAATTTACTCACTGAGTAAAGCTTGATCATACAAAATGCACCATATGTAAATAATTTCATTTGATAATCAGCAAATTTAGCATTTTCCATTATGTTTCCCTACATCATGATAAATGTCAGTAAAGAAGATATTAATGATTGATACTGGTAATTCAGTCCATGTTAACACTGCATTTCTTGTTGACAGCATTGGTTGCAGTATCCCAGGCCCAGACTGACTGCTCTCGGGGGGCTTGCTACCCACCTGTCAGTGACCTGCTCCTGGGCAGGGCTCATCAGCTCCATGCTTCGTCCACCTGTGGCCTCACTGGCTCTGAGGCCTACTGCACCCCATACATGCAGGTAGGAGTCCTGTGTTTAAAGGACATTTTATCCCTGTGGACTGAAGATAACGTGAGACACAATTTTGTGTCATACTTTTGAATTACATTTTCTTGACCAAGAGTTAGGAGGTAATGATTAACAAATAGTAGGTTTGGTTTTAACATTGGCCTCATAAAACCCCATATCAGTCACTGCCTCAGGCAGTTGTGTTCAGTCAGGCCATGCATGGATCACTACTTGGGGTTTGCACTGCCAGAGGTTGTGTGGTGCAGAGGTCATGCTGAACAGACAGATGTGTCTAATGTAGACTGAGGCAGTTCTGACCAGACTGCCTGCTCTTCATTTATGAAATAGTCTGATTTTAGTGCCAGAGCATTATGTTGTAACTGTACTCTTTGACCAACGTCTGCAAAACCACTGTCCAGCCCATCTGCTAGCTCAGCACAAACCTCTCTTTACTCGATTTAAATACAGATTTAACTGTCCAGAGCAGAGGAGAATTTAGTAAGTAAGAGTCAAGTGTGTAATGTCAATATAATTTTTTATTATTACTGAAAAAAAGAAGAGCACCTCTATTATGAAGGTAAAACAATAGGCTCATCTGTATTGAGCTTATTGACTAAAACAAGTGAAATTGCTACAACTGTGGTAACAGACCACAAACAGACTACTACTTTTAATGATGCCCATGGGGGAATTGCCCCGATGAGGGTTCATTCTCTTGTCCAAGGACCCTTTAACATGTGGCCAGTAGGAACCAAGAGTCAAACTAACAACCCTGGTGTTAGTGGACACTTACCCTACTAACTGATCTCTAACTTCAGTTCTCTAACTAAAACTTTAACTTAGAATCTTCTGTGTGTAAAGCAGACACAATCACTGGTATGCTAACCTCATAACTAGTTTCTGTAGTATTAAAGTTCCCATTGTGTAGCTTGCATCTGCTCTGCTGTTAGAATTCCCCCAGATACAGTGAACAGTTAACTCTTGGTACCGCAAGTAGTCTTTCATGTTGAAAGTAAAATCGTCCAAGCTAAAAACTAAAAGCAAACTAAAGTAAAGCACATTAGTGAGAACAAGGACAATTTATGTTCTAATATAATGTGATCATGTGTATGTCAGTGGTTAAGTTGATGTTTTTCGTTATTCACATTCATTCATCATCCACATTTAAAAATCCAATTTAACAGACAGACAGGAAAGTGTTTGTGTTGATGTTACATAAGCTCCTCACCCTGTGCTGTATATGTGCTGTGTTGACTACTGCTGCAGGGCATGGATAGCTGTGTTAGGCGTGGACTCTCTGATCATCACTGATTAACACTTTCCCTTTTTTTCCTTTTTTTTCCACCTGAGGCACACCTTGTCCAGACAGGGAGGGGCAGCAACACTCAACTGTATCTCAGCACTGACACATAGGAACAGACACCTACGCATGCATGACTACCGAAAAAGACTAACAATGATAAGGTTGAAAGGCTGAGAAAAAGGGGATTATATTAATTACCGTAAATACCGTTATGTTAAAAAATACCGTACCGTTATTATATAACTATATATAATATATAGTTCAAAAAACATAACCTAACAAATCTCACTTAAGTAGCACTAGGTGACAGTGGAGAATAAAAATTCCTGAAAGAAACCTCCAGCAGAAGCAGGCTCAGGGTGGGCGGCCATCTGCCTTGGCCGGTTGTGGTAGGAGGAAGCTGCAGACAAAAAAACACTGAGCAGGTCTTCAGTACATGAAGACACATATGTGACCCGCCTTTAGTTTTAAATCATATCTCTGTGATAGCGTTTCCGTATATCGGAGAAGTGCTGCTTTTTGCAGCCATGTGGAGGAACCATCGTTAACTACTCACACATTCTGAAACAGATCATCTAACTAGAACGTCTAAGAAATATAGAAGCAAATAGAAAGAAAAGAAATGAATACATTGAACCATCCTTCTTTCTACAACAGACTGTGGACTGTAGAGGGTGGGCTGGCTTAGTGACTGCACATTTCCAACAGAATGCCTATTCCACAGTATAAAGGAGCTCTAATTAAACACAGTATGAAGCTGAATGATAGAAACTGTAGGATCCAACACTTACATTCAACACAGGTACTGTGAATGACTCTGTGTGCCACCTGACAATGCCAGTCTACTTTGCTAACATGCAGAAATGTTTCATAGGAAGCTGGAAATCAGAATGACGTGATGTGCTTCACTTTTTGCAGTGTTATAACCTTTTAGTCAGAACTTGGACCTTTTATCCTCAGTTTCCTGCCAATTTCGCCTGTGTGTTGAGACACGTAGCTGGACGGGAAAACTTTGGTCTTTATGTTGTAACAATCAGCAACCCTGAGGGAACTTTTCCCTACAGGGAAAGCAGCCATGATCTGTGTGCCATAGTGGCAGCTATGTACCCAGCACGGGGAGGGGGGCAGGCCTGCTAAATATTGACTGGGCTGGTAAAGGCAGTGGTCGACTTGCCTCTGATATGATGATTTGTGTGGGGAATCGTCCTATACAGTACAGCCACACGTAACCACCGGATGTCCTCATAAACAGCACGTCGCTCATCAGCTGTGAACACTACTGTAAATTAAAAAAAAAACATTTCAAATGAAAATCGGATACATTTTTGATTAAATGAGTGTGTGTGTTTGCACATGTACATGCAGACTGATTCTGGGTGAATTATTTCTGCAGAGCTAGTTTAGATATCTACAACTGTTCACTGCAGCTGTGTCGGCGAACCAGCTTCGTTCCAGTTCTGCATGTTTGTGTGAGCTGATGAGTAGCACTACACATTAGAGGAGGGATCCACAAAATAAAATGCATCATAGAAGAGTCAAAGGTGTCACTGCTGAGCTTCATGTGTGCCTTCCAGGAATAAAAATGTGTTGACGCACATTCAGATATTAATTTAGTTTGTTATTCATGCTACACAGTGATGACTGTCAGGCGTCAGGCCTCCCATCTGAGGCTTATTGATTTTCTGTTTCTCTGTGACCTGCGTAGTGACACAGCTTATCTACCTGTCACAGCAGGGAAGTAAAGAGACTAATTTGGAATGTGTCCTCAGGTTCATGGGTCAGTTTTTAGACAAACATACTGACAGTGACACAATTTTCTTACATACATGCAGCAGATATTACAATGTAAGTCCACGGGAAAGTCCACTGTTACTGATTTATTTGTGGGTTTGTCTGTTTCTTAGGCCAGAATGAAGTGTTGTCCATGTGACTCCCGGAACCCAGACAGTCAGCTGGCCCACACCGTGCAGGACGTCCTGTCCACCTCTGGACCGGACAGATGGTGGCAATCCAAGAAAGGTGAGCAAAAAAAAGTTAAGAGTGAAGAGGGGTGAAAAGGTGTATGTCAAAGTCTGTCTCGTTGTCTATCAATTTCTTTATCCGAGCTCGTTCCACCTTTCTTTTCATAGCCTGTCAGAAGGACATTCTGTTAACTGTAGACTGTGCTTAACAGCGCCGCCTGGCTGCACAGCTACAACTTCTGACCTGATCTGACTTAATCCTTTGCCGTGTCTCTGATGTGAATGCTCTTCTCTTTGTAGAGGTGAGTCCAGTTACACTGCAGCTGGACCTTGGCAACCTGTTCCAGCTTGACAACCTGGTGCTCAGCTTCAAGGTACGACGCACTCTGCTGTCACTGGTGGATCTGTTCACACACACGAAACAAAGGGATTCTGGTTTAAAGTTTAGTTCACAGCACATATCTTTAATCGTCTGTATATTTTTCTTTGCAGGGTCCTCGTCCCAATGCTTTTGTCATAGAGAGGACACTGGACAACGGCCGGACATGGCAGCCTGCTCTTTACTTGGCTACAGACTGTCAAAAAACTTTTCCAGGTGTCCCCACGACAACACCTCTTTCTCTGGGTGAGACATACTGCTCCACATTGCCCTCTACTGGAGGAAACTACCAGGATCACAAAGTACGTTTCAGTCTCATTCAGTTTATTTTTTTAGATTATAAAAATACTATTTTATCATTAGGACTTTAGTAAATGATAGTTTAAACCTGTCAAGTCTTTGTGAAATCATCAAAAACTGTTTTTTTATGTGAAGATTTGTGAAGTAATAGCACAGCATCCTGCAATGTAGAAAAACACAAAATACACAATGTATACAAATATGACTATTTGTCTTCTCCAGATCGAGTTCAGTCCGCTGCGTCAGTACACGTACGTCCCAGTTACCAAGAGTCAAAAAATTGAAGGTAAGTATTGTTGTCGCCTGAAGTCAGAAGTTACTTCGTGGCTCACAACAAATGGAGATCTGGTTCGAGTTTGTAGCATTGTGACTGACATGTGTTCCCCTCACAGATGTGTCTGGTTTAATGGGGCTGAGGCTGAGACTGACAGACCTGGGTGATGTCCGACATCTCCCAGGCAGAGCCCTAAGCAGGTTTTATGCTCTGAAGGAGATGAGGGTGATGGGCAGCTGCATGTGCCACGGACATGCCAACCGATGTCTGCCAGAAACCTACAACAACCCACTGTCCAACACTATCGAGGCATATGTGCAGGTGTTTGTTTGTACTGCATGTACATGAGACTTCTTATGGTCAAACCTTTGGCGTGACGGCATGCATGTAGAATTATGACAATGACAATTGTTATCCTAATTGTCTTATAATCTGTATAATCTGTTCTCCAGTTGCTCCTGACATTAATTCTCAGGCATTATGAAATTTGGCAAATGGGCTCTGCAGAGAGCCTTCACCAGGGCTACTCAAAACAATTTAAAAACCTGAGTTATGCCTAACATGGATGTCATTGGTTACTGTGATGATGGATTTATGTTTTTTATCCATTTGTACAATGAGGCCTATTCAAATTGAAGTTAAGGGAAAATAAAGAAAAGCCGTGAATCATAAATTACATTACAGTAAAACATATTTATGATCAGTTTTAAAAGAAAACTAGATCTTAATTTCATTTCAACCTCCCACGTTTTGCATCCTAACAGATTGTCTTGTTAGTGCATGCTATAATCCAGATCTATTTCATGTGCTGTGACAGTCTAGTCAACTGACACACGTGTGTGCGACCAAAGTGAAACAGGTGACCTTTAAGTTAAACATCTCTTCATGAAGCTTTTTTTCCTGTGCTTATATTCAGGTGAACCCTCAGTGTGACTGCCAGCACAACACAGCAGGTGTGAACTGTGAGCGTTGTGCTGATCTCTACAATGATCTGCCCTGGAGACCTGCAGAGGAGGGAAACACTCATACCTGCAGACGTAAGACTTGTCACACTTGTTAATGCACACCTCACACTGAGTGGATGTGTGCTGTACTAACCTCATGTCTCCACAGGATGTGAGTGCAACAACCACGCCCAGCGCTGTCATTTTGACCTGGCAGTGTACGAGGCCAGTGGGCGGAGAAGCGGAGGTGTGTGTGAGGATTGTATGCACCACACCACAGGGCCAAAGTGTGACCAATGTGCTCCGGGCTACCTGCCAAATCCCCGCAGCAGAATGGACCGTCCTGATGCCTGCATACGTGAGTACTACAGTGAAGAAACACTTCACAAACCAGACAAGAGGGGTTTTGAAGTTTAGTCTTAAATGTGTCTTAAAAATGTGCAGATTTGTAATGAGAGTCTAACGTTTGTGTTCCGGCCAGGCTGTGTCTGCAGCGCTGAGGGGACAGTGAATGGGGGCCAGTGTGAGGACAGCACAGGCTCGTGTCAGTGTAAAGTGAACGTTGAAGGTCCCCGCTGTGACCGCTGTAAGGCAGGCTACTACGGCCTCAGCGCCTCCAACCCTCTGGGCTGCTCCAGTGAGTCACTGAACACCTACACGTCACTCGTTGTAACACGACATTCTCCTTTTTCAGCTCTGTCTGTTTTCAGTGAGCACTAAACTATTAGAGCTTACTGCATGTTCCTGAATTTGAAATACATAAGTACTATAAAAGTACTGTACACTGGGTCTTTACACACATTCCTGTGCAGCGCCTCATCAAAGTCTCTGACATCACTGATTTGACTCTTGCTGTCCAGAGTGCTCCTGCTCTGCAGATGGATCACTGTCAGATGTTTGTGACCCGGTGACCGGCCAGTGTCCCTGCCGTCCCCACTTCCACGGACTGACCTGCGAAGCGTGTTCTAAAGGCTATTGGAAATCATTCCTGTCAGGAAGCTGCGAACCCTGCAGCTGTGACCCCACCAGGTCATACAGTGATACTTGTGACCAGGTACAACCTCTGTAAGCTGCCTCGTTACAGCAGCAAACACTGATGAGGCAAAGCAAGGCAGAAGTTCAAGTTTGTATTTGTCATTTCAGGTAATGACACTAAATCACTTGTGTTTGTATGTGTTCAGGCCACAGGTCAGTGTCAGTGCAGACCAGGATTTGGAGGCCGAGCATGTACAGAGTGCCCTGAGAAAGCTTACGGAGACCCCCTCACAGGCTGCCGACGTGAGTCAGCCATCCAATCTTATCTCTAACTTTATGGGATGGCACATGGTAAAATAAAACAAGTTCATACTAGTATATTCTGCCCTCCCTGAACACTGGTGCATAGGTGAACAGTTCTTTAAATGAGAGACAGGAGATTCACATTCACCCTGTTGCCTCCCAAATGACCTTAATGTTAAACTGACACACACACTCATTTCAAGTTACAACTAAAAATTCTGCAAATACGCTAACACATTATGGGATTTACCATTAACATGAGAAAATTCACTGCTCACATTAAATCACAGCTAAGTCACGCTTGTAACCCTCGCGCTAAGGCTGCTACTGCTTGATTGGAGCATGGGACTGGGTCGTCGGTCCAATTGGTGATGAGGCAGGCAGGGAGGGTGTGGGCATCTCAGGCACCAATGCCAAGCACATACTAATTTGCATACGTCACATGGTATTTCAGTGTTTTCACAGTGACCCACAGGATAAACAACAAATGGTAAAAACAGCAGGATTAGACACATATGCACACCTCCATGATTGGCAGTGCAAATTTTGATTCCTTGTCTTTGTACATAGTTTACAGACGGCTGTTTTAGTAAGCATTGTTTTTCCCATGTTCCCATCGAATTTTCAAAGATAATCTGTTCTATTCCTTTTCTGTCTAAAGAAGTGAATATACATGTCCTAAATTTCAGCTCTACAACAGTTCCATAACTTTATACTGGCACTGATGTAACTAAAATGAACTGTGTGTGTACTTTGAAATCTTACAATTGCTGACTATTAGTCATTATTAGTATATCTCGTCTTCTGACGTCCTCGTGTCTTCCTCCACAGCGTGTCAGTGTGACACTGAAGGAACACTTCCGGAGGTTTGTGACAAGCGGACGGGTGCCTGCTTGTGTAAGCCGCACATCACCGGGCTTCGCTGTGACGTCTGCAGGCGAGGACACTGCAATTCCTTCCCTGCCTGTGAGATGTGTCCCTCCTGCTTCTTCACTTTGGACAAACAGAGACAGAACCTCAGCATCTCTCTGGAGAGACTGTTTCCCACCTTCCCTTCTAGGCCTACAGGAGCCATTGATCCTGACTGGTTGGGTCCTCGCTTCCTAGCTCTGGAATCCAGACTGACCCTGATCCGGCAGTCTATTCCCCTTACACCCAGTACTGCTCAGGAGGTGGATAATGCTCTGTCTCTGCTGGACAAGCTCAGGTTAGGGGCTGGCTCTTGAAAGGACTTAAGTTAGACATCTTGCTGTTTGTCGTTGCCTAATTGAACAATTCCTTTGGTTGTCTCCCAGAACCCAGAAGGACAAGGTTAATAATGACCTTTCACCCCTGGTGAGAACTCCTGGTCAGGACTCAGAGCTGAACAAACTGCTGGATCTGCTGGACAAGCTCACTGTGGTGTACAACGCCAAGAAAGATGCCAGCAAGAACTTCATTGATCCCAGCGTTCCCGGTGAGAAACACACCACATTCAGTTTTAATCATGGATCAGTAATTGCTGGTGAGATTTTGGGGCATACGCGGTTCCTGGAATAAAACATTGCACAAACAAACTTAGCAAACTCAGCTTTCATTAAATATACTCATGATGATTTTTTTTCTGTCCTATTCAGGAGCCTTTAATGCCATCAAGAACGCCTATGATGAGTCGACAGATGCGGCTAAGAAATCAGATGCCACCGGGGACACGGTGAAGGAGTCAGCTGGCAAAAGAGAAGAGTCTGTGGACCTTCAAAACCAAGTACAGCCAGCCAACACCAGAGACCTGGACAAACTTAACCAGAGCATGGCCTCTCAACCGGACCTCACTCCTGTTGCTAAACAGGTAATTACTGGGCCTCGCTCCAAGTGTATTCATAGCTCCTGTGTTTCCATGTAAATCATCATCGGTTTGTGACTTTTCAGGTGTGTGGCAGTGTTCGCTCAGAGCCCTGCACGCCTCTCCAGTGTGAGGGGAGAGACTTGTGTCCACCAGAAGGAACCCCTGCTTGTGAAAAGGGGGCAAAGTGTGTGGGCGCCTTGCCTCTGAGTAAGAGGGCGGAAGCTGATGCTCAGGATGTGAATGACCGATTGGACAAACTCAGTGGGAAGATCACAGAGGCTGCAGAGAAGGTACGCACACAGCACGATGTGTTCATTTCCCTTCTGTGTGCCTCTCTCACACACACACATACACACACACACATTGCTTTCAATGTTTTTTTAATTCATCACTTCTTCATTTCCACACAGCTCCAGGAAACACAGGAGACAACCAATCAGGTGAGAAAGACCGCAGGAGAGCTGTCTGATAAAATAAAGCAGACCAGAGATGAGCTAGAAGACGACTTAAAAGAGACGCGTGATGTTGTGAAAGAGCTGAAAGACTTCCTGTCAGGTAAAGCTTGCTTTAACACACACAGCATATGGATAACATGGAAGGAGGATTTTAATAATAATGTCTTTTTCTCCTGTGTCTCCAGACCCGTCCTCCAACCTGACCCAAATCCAGGAGGTGAGCGACTGGATCCTGAAAGCCAAGCTGCCTCTCAACCTGGCTGCCCTGAAGAGAAAGCTGGAGGAGCTGAAGAACCTGGCAGCCAGTCTCCCAGACAGCACGACTGTGCTGAAGGAGGCTGAGCCACAGCTGGACAAAGCCAGGAAACTGCTGCAGGATGCCCAGGATGCCAGGTGGCCCTAACACTCCACAGTCACAATACTGTCGCTGTTGTTCATGCAGTTTTCTCAAACAGTTACAACCCCTGCACATTAACAGCAACACATGTTTGAAGTAGAACTATGTCTGTACTGTGGTGCTTGACTCTTAACATTCTGTCTTTGTGTCACATTTTCTCTGGTTGCACTATCACAGGGACACAGCATTGGGAGTAAAGGCCGATGTAGAGGGGCTGCTGGAGGCCTTCGGCTCTGCGGAGGAAACCATCTCTGACCTGGAGAATAAAGTGAAGAACTCCACAGATCTCCTAAATAACCTGAACGACAGCCTGACTAAGGTAGGAAGGGTGCATCAAGCAGTGGATGATACTGTGACCTGTGTGTTGTAATTGAAGCTGCTTGCCAAGCATTACTGAACGTTCCTCTTCGTGCAGGTCAAGGACCAGCTAACGCCGGCAGAGAAGGCTCTGGATGATGTATCAGCACTGATAAAGCCAATGAAGCCCCAACTGGATGAGCTCAAAGACCTGCTGCAGAATGGAAGCCAGCAGGCCCAGGATGCACAGGACAATGCAGACAAAGCAGATGATGAAGCAGCTGCTGCCAATGAGGTGAGAGGCTGTGGGTAGCTGTTCTAGTTTGAAATATGAACGTTCACCTTTACCAGGACTTGGGAACAAACTACAGTGTGATGTGAGGAGATATTTTGTTGTCAAAAGCTGAAACTGTTAAATGGCATGTCACTTTATGGGAAACCAGTAACAGTCTTTTATTTACAGATATCTGTTAGCATAGGTCACCAAAGTCCTGAAGGGTCAGGACTAAAATTAAAGGTCATGTGCAGCAGCACTGATACAGGTGTGTGTGTGTGTGTAGGATCTATTGACTTTAGAGAAGCAGCTGACTCATCTCAAAGATCAGGCTCCAGCCAGTGGGTCTGGCGGAGACGCGGGGCCGGTTGGGGATCGGCTGGCGAAGCTGCAGCAGGATGCTGGAGCTCTGGCTAACACCACTGAAAACATGATACAGGCTATGGAAGGTAACGCAGCAATACAAAACACAAGTCAAGTTCACTGTGTTTGAGTACATGCATGCTTAGATGTTATTCACTCTCACGAGGAAAACTATGATGATGTGTTGTCATGTGCTTCCGGGTGTAAATGCCCGAATTCCTATAAACACAGAGGAGGTCACGTTTGTATGATCAGTTGAAGGTGATTATCAGGTTCACTGCTGTGTTTGTATTAGACAGCTGGTTACTCATGTCTTGTACCTCTTTCTAGGTAAAGCAGATTCCCTCAGGGGCCTTCAGGACGAAATCATTCAGAAGTCAGAAAAGCTTGAAGGACTTGATGCCAAGCTTAAAGACCTTTTAACACAACTTAGAAAGAAGGCTGTCGACCTCAGCAGCTGCCAGGGCTGAGAGTCACCAGATGCTGTCACTACAGCTCTTCTTACCGGCATTCTAACACCTTCTACTGCCAGAAACCATCTCTCATCTCTGCTGTACTAGACCAAAACTCCTCGACTGATTCTGGAGCACTGCTCTAACTCTTCTGTATAACGCGGATCCAAGAGCTGTGGGAAATGTAGGAAACCCCTAGCTGGCATTGAAGGAAGAGATGGAAATGGGGGGAGGGTGCATCCACCAATCAAGAATAATTTCTATAGGTTTATATCAACATATTGTGATAGTTGAGTTTGTCTGTATTGTGTTCATCATTTAGCATTTTATCTAAAAAAGCTACAGCTTCTGTTACCAGCAAAACTCCACTGTGAACATTTCACCATAATTATTTTATTTTTCACAACTGAACGAAGGGTGAATGTTACTGAATGTTATTTATTTTCTGCTTTGCATCTGTCATTTGTTCAGAATTCACAGTATTTAAATAAAGCTTTTAATACTTTAATTTGTTCCACGACGCTATTTTAAGCTATTCACTTAAAAGAAGAAGCTTCAGGATGACTAGTAGCCGCACATTTATTGAGAAAATATTACAAAAGAAACATCACGTATGTCACTACACTGAATCATCCATGACATCACTTGTGCTTGCACCAGTTTGTGGCACTTGATGAGTTCAACTGTTTAACAAAAGAGCAGCATATGTACATGCCACAGCAAACACCTGGCTGCTGTACATCAGTGACTTCATCTCAACATAAAGCTTACATGTAGTTTACAGAAAGCATACATGTAAATGGCAAAATAATAGTACGTGTCCAAAAAGACACACAGAGCATACAAGTGACTCTGAAGTTTGAGTCTGACGAAGACTTTCAGCTTTATAAAACTTAAAGGGTGACTTCACAAATTTTCAGCTTACTTTCTATGGTTCTAGTTTGGGGTGTACATCAGTATTAAATTTCTCCCTTGTCTATAGAAAATATCTCTCTGCTATTAGGTCATATATTTGTTGTTGGTGGCATATGATGTCATCTGGTTACTCATACTAAAGAAGTTGGAGTCCCGGTCGAACTGCTCCTCCAGAACTCCTCTAGGTGGCATAATCTGAACTGATAAGCCCCTCCAGATGATGTCATCCGGAGGAGGCAAGTTGGAAATTGGTCAAATCGCCCTTTAAGAACCATCAGAGTGCAAAATATATTCAAGTCAATCAAACAAAACAAGAATTACAAATAGAATTAGCTTTTACAATGCATCTCACCTGAATCTATTAAAACACATACACACACATATATGTATATATATACATACATATATATATATATATGTATATATATACATACATATATATATATATATATATATATATGTATATATATATAGCAATTGTAGCAACATGTTGTAGACAGCATATGCAATAGACAATAATGAGAAAATAATTATCAGTATAACAGCATTTTGTATGAATCCAAAATCATTCAATCTGCTTAAATCTACTGTTTACGATTAACATTAAAATGTTACTCGGCAGATATACCAACACCTTCAAGAAGGATGCTGCTGTAGAGTCACTAGATCCAATCACATGACAGAACACACTCCGGACTGGAGCGGCTGGTCCTTTGTCTGAGCCATAGCATCCATGCTGAAACACATCACACAATCAGTGACCATTCAAATTCACAATCACAAATTCTTTCACTTGAACAGCTTTAACTTTTCAACTTGTCTACATAAATAAGAGCTTTATTTGCTCAACTCTAAATCACTGCAATATTTTAGCAAATATTCTGTGTACATCTGAAAAGCCCAGTTTTCCAGCAGCTTGAGCAGGATGGCAGCTCTCACCTTTGGGATGGCCTGAACAGGGTGTCGCCCTCTGAATGAAAGCTATGGACTCCTCTTGACTCATCAGCGGTGAGGGCGTGTCCAGGCTGACTGGCTCCCAGTGGTGAATAGAGTGCTGTGCCTCCAACGGGATTCCCGTTGGGGTCAAGGATGTTGGCTTCTTCGTGGCAGGATCCCATTGCCCCAAGGTCATTCTGGGAGGAGGACTGTACTATGATGTTGGGCATGGAGAGTGGTGAAGCGGAGGACTCACTGTGAGACACCTGCAGTTTCTGCATGTGACGGACGACTGCGGCTGCGTTGAAGGCTTGCTGTTGGAAATACACACACAACAAGACATTTTGATATCTGTCTTCAAGGATTATATGTTTATGATGAACTAATGAACAATACAGTGTTTCTTTAATGGAAGTCTGTGAGAATTTCATCTGCAGAAATCTCTGTGTAGTCTGGACAAATTCATTAAACTAGGTATGATTTTGTAGTTGTTAAATGTCATGTTCCAAGTTTGCAGCTATGCCAGTGTCATTGTTTGCTATGAAATACAATATGAAGAAATTGGTTGCTAAAGGTTGGGAGCTGTGTTGATATTGATGGTCGGTGTATCGCTTTCATGTTTAGCAATGTAGTAATGATCATTTCGGCTGCTCCTGGTTTTTCGGAGTCATCACAGCAGATCATTAGTTTGGCAGGGATTTGTACGCTGGATGCCCTTCCTGACGTAACCTTCCCCCACCGGGCTTCAGACCGGCACTAGGAAAGGACCAGGACACATCATTTGACAATTGCTAGCTAACCACTACGCCGCCGTCCCGGCTCCACCATCCTGGTTTAGCAATGTAATATTTGTTAAAAAAAAAACTTCCTTTGATTGTTTTCTTCCTTTAAAATGTTCACAGTAATCTGGATTCTTCTGCACATGTACAGAACACAGACAATGTAAAGTAGTCCACGAGCCAGCAGAACTTACCTTCCATTTGGATTTGGCTAAATGTTTCTCCATCTGTTCATAGACAGATCGATATATGTCCTGGTTTTTAGCTGTGTCCTCAGCAATCCTGCAAGGAAGACAATCACATTAGCTTGTACTTTATGCATGTGTGTATTTGTGTGTGTCGCTGTATGTCTTTAATACAATATGTGGTCAAATAGTATTTAGATATCATTATAAGGACATTTTGACTGGTCCTCAAAACGTCAGAAGGTTAAACGAAGGGTTAATTAAAACTTGGCTTTAGCGTTGAGGTGAGAATTAGGTTTAGTTTAGGGTTACGCTGTTAGTTGCGGTGGTTAAGGACAAGAAGCAAGAAGAAGATTTAGTAAATGAGTCCTCACTCCAGAAAGTAAAAAAAGACGCAGCTGTGCTTGTGTGTCTGTGTGTGCATGTGACAAAGAGAGCACTAACCAGGGGTGTCTGAGCGCCTGTTCGGTGGTGAAGCGTTTCGTTGGGTTTTTCTCCATCAGATTCCTGATTAAGTCTTTGGCTGTGGAAACACAGTATGGACACATGTTAGCTTCTGATTAGAAATGAGTACTCTAACCTGCTGCAAGCTTAAAAATAATACATATACATGATGCACAAATAGTACAGAACGTTTGTCAGATTAAAAGTCAAATGTGTTTGCATTCTCAGCTATTATGTGAATGTATTTTTCACGCTTGCAAACAAATAAAACACCAGAATTTAGCCTGTTTTTGACAGTAGAGGGCTGCCACGGATGCCAACATTTTAAAAATGTTGCTTTTTCATTTGGAAACAAAACATTTCTGTTTTTAATGAATTGCTGGTAAATATTCCTCCATAATTTAGAGGTCCCTAATGGAAGATAATCAGAATGTCATTCAGTTTGACCATTTAACCATTACACAAGTACACGTCTTATCCTTGACTTCTGCAGTATACGCTGCTGTGCATTGCACCTGGATTATTTTACAGCAGAGCATTATTTAATCATGACCAGAATGTTATAATCAGTAGATACGTATATGCTGTATGCTCACATATTTGTTATGAGTGTAGAAAGTAGATTTTAAACCTTTCATCTGTTCTGGTATTTTTCTCACTTAAAGAAGGGGCTGCAGCTGCAACTGGAAGTAAAAAAGAATATGTGTATCTATTTACATTAAACTCCTCTCCATCAGTATGTTCAGTTTTCTCTGTGCTTTTCCATTCATGTTTTTTTCATGTGCAAATCCAAGCTGCACATACTTTAAAAATCGGTGGATGAGAGCCTACTTATTTCTACCTGAACTCATTCTCCTTTAGGCAGAATATCTTTGAATGCCAGCTAACAGAATCCCTCTGGCAGGTGAGAACGAGTACTTATAGCGCTGTATCTGACCTAATCCAAACAGGTCAAACCGCTATAGCTGGAGCCTCAACAGATGAATGTCACAACCAATCCTGACCTATACTTAGCTAATTCTGAGGTGATGGTACTATTTCTGTCCCTTCATGAATCAACCAGAGTAGTGGATTTAAGTCCAAATACATTCTAACCTTATACAATATTCCGCATGATGACGTGACCCGTTCCGTTTTAAACAGCTGCTGTAGTTTTATAGCATGTTTATAGCAGAAAACGTGCCTCAAAGTAACAGTGCTAATTACTTACTTAAACCTCATTAGCTAAAATGTGACACAGATGACTACAGAGTCCCAAATCCATCAATCACCTTCCCAACATAGTTAGAGGTTTGACTCTCATTTAGTTTAATTTCTTTAAACAGACATTCTGTACAATTCATCTGCCAAAATCCAAAGGAGAGAGAAGAGGAAATGATAAAAATGTGTAGGTCATTTGCTTTCAGTAATTATGCTGTGCAAGGAACTGTTTTGCCTCAAGTTTCACCTTGCATAGTACATAGGGCACAGGTTCCTGCTTTACTCTCCAATTTGCGTAGCTTATACCTGCAGCCTGAGAAGACGACTGTCAGACTAACTACTGTTAGGAGCTGTAAATTATGCTATATTATATTATAAATTAGGGATGTTCGATAGTGTCTTTTTTACCGATATCCAATGTACAGATACTGTCTAACTCTTAATTTCCGATACAGATATAAACCGATACCAATATATGCGGGGTCCCCCCTCATAAAAAAAATACAGAAGGTGCAGTGGTTTAAATAAAAAAACTGAGATGTCAGCTGTTAACTGTTGTTTTCTTACCAGACTCAGATATGTCGTCCCAGAACGGTGAGTGAAAAGCATACTCTGCTCTCATGATCTTTGAAAACAGACGAGTCTCATTGTCTTCAAAGAACGGAGGGTAGCCACAGAGCCTGCAACACACAGAGCAAACTAAGTTCAGTCCTTCATACAGCAGCTACCTGTTGTACATTACTTATCAACAGTTTGGATTGATTATGAAGGTATGGAGTTGGTCCTGGGTACAATAACTAAATGTTCTACATATATTTAGAGCCACAATTCCCAGATCTCAGAAACTTTCAATAATATGTTTATGATGGGAAAAATATTAAGAACTAATGAATTATTTGTATTCCTCTCATCAGCAATGAATATAATATTCCTGATTTAATGTCCTGTGTTATTGTTACTTACAAGATGTAAGTGATAACTCCTATGGACCAGCAATCCACTGCTTTGCTGTAGGGTTTCTGGGCCAAAACTTCAGGGGCTGTAGAATAACACAGAGAAAACCATGCAGTTAACAGATGGCTATTGTCACGATAAGTTTAATCATTGGGTATATTTTTACATACAAAGGACAATTATTTGAGGACAATTCACACACAGTGAGGTAAATGTCACCTTTGTCATGATCTGTATACCCTCCCCAATAACTCACCAACATATCCTGGTGTACCACAAGCTGTAGACATCACTCCATGTTCCAGTGTTTTAGACAAACCAAAGTCACTGACCATGATCTTTGCATTCTCATCCATGCTGTGATAGAGCAGGTTCTCAGGCTGCTCAGAGACAGAGAAACAGAGAGAAGAGGAGGTAAACAGTGAAAAAGAAGGAATGATAGAAAAAGTGTGCACTGAGTAGTGCACAAACAACAACATAGTGAACCATGATCCCCGGAGATCACACAGCACCTGTTTAGGTAGTTGTGTCCTAATTCAAGCTCCTAGGGACAATCTCAGCAGCAATCCATCAAGGAGGCATATAGTATTGTTAGACAGTAGAGACTTGTGTAAAAGGCCCATGGCAGCCCACTTAGAGCTTGTCAGATGACATTTAAAGGAGACAAAATGAAACTTCTTCAGCAGAAGTTCTTCCTCATTCTCTGGCTAACACCATCTCTACAGTGAAGCACGGGGGTGGAAGATAATATAGATCCTTAGCAGCAGGGACACGAAAACCAGCTATAGGCGAATAAAGGATGAATGCAGAAAAATACAGAGATGCTCTTGAAGATAACCAGCTCCAGACTGGATGATGGATGAGACCTGAGACTAAGATGAGGGTTCACCTCTGAGTGAACCTGAACAAACAGGGTGGTGGTTTGGCTGCAAGGTGAATCTCTGACTGTCTTTGAGTTGCCCAGCAGAACACACAACAGAACATCTGTGGAGTTCACACACACTTCCCATCTGAACTGATGAAGCTTGACAGGATCTGCCAGGTGCACACAGCTTATCCAAGAATTCTACAAGCACTAATTGTTGCCAGACGGGTTGAGTACTTTTCTTCACAAAATCAGTTTAAGGCATGCTTTCTGGGTGACATCATTTCCGTATCTTCCATTTGATGGTGTACATACGTGGGTTTTGTATGTGTGTCTTACCTTAAGGTCCCTGTGTACGATGCCATTTTCGTGCAGGTAGCAAACAGCCTGCAGCACTTGTTTAATCACTATGCTGGCATCCTTCTCGGTGTAGACTCCCTTGTCTAAAATGCGATCAAACAGCTCCCCGCCTGACACCCTACACGTACCAAACACAGACAATCATCAGTGTTTTCATCTTTCTAGGGGAACCTGAACTCTGTTGGACAATTCAATTGTAGTTTCCAAACTCTATATTAATTTAGGGTCAAGAATTACACGGCATCCAGCTCTATGTGACACTGTGTTTTTGGTAATAATGTTTCAAGCTTCACAGTAAAGTGCAGGCCAATTTGAGGGCAAACAGATCTCTGATTAAAGAAGCTAATAGTTCATGAAAAACACATTTTTACTCAATAAGACACCTATTGTACCAACTGTATCTCATGAAAGAAAATAATTAGGAAAAAATGTGTTAATGAGTCCACTTTACTTACAGTTGCATAACCAGGTAATAGTGTGTTCGACTCTCGTAGAAATCCTCCAGTCCCACCACATACTCGTGTTTTATCCTGAAAGAGCAATAAAATAGTTTTCCTGCTCACGTCTGCTAAGTATGCACTACACACCTGATCACTGACATCACAGGGGGCAGCACACTGCTCCTGCTCTCTGTTGATGGGAATCACCTACTTGAATGTTTATATTGTAAGTTTGGGTTTATACCTTCTCAGTACATTGATTTCATTTTCCAGATTGGTGTGAGAGAGGTGCTTTTTCTTCAGACACTTCAGGGCGTACAGCCTCCCACTCGTCTTTTCTTTCACCATAAAAACCTCTGAAAAAGACCCCCTGTATCAAAACAGTAAACGAAGAAAAAGAGAAATCAGTCTCAAATGCAACAAACTCTAACTGACACAATTCTGTGTATTTGCTGTTTTTTGTCATCCTTTAGGTTTAAAGGCACTAGTTTCTGTTTCACATTCCTTTACTTTTCACATTTCTGTCACTTCTCTACATGTTCTAGGATGATGGACAAATATCTGGAAGCAGGTCTCCTGACAGTCCTGGCTGGGCCCAGGACAACACAATCCTTCACCTTTAATTTTTCGCGCTCCTCGATCCGATCGCCATCAATAAACAACAGATCCCCACTACGCCCGAATATCTCTGTATTTCTGTTTCTTTGGCACACCTTGCAATCATGTTTAAGTATGGATGATAGGTGATATGTGATGTTAGTTACCTAAAATGATTTAGTTTTTCTTTTTTTTTATGAGGGGGGACCCCACATGCAATGGTATCGGTTTATGCCGGTATCGGAAATCAAGAGTTAGACAATATCGGTATATCGAATATCGGTAAAAAAGCCAATATCAAACATCTGGAAAAACAATTTCTCTCAACGTCTCTCTTTCATATACAGTGGAACCTTGAATTGCGAGCATAATTCATTCCCCAAATGTGCTCGTAATTCAAAACACTTGTATATCAAAACAAATTTCCCCATAAGAAATAATGGAAACTCCGGTGATCCATCGCACAACCCAAAGATATTTGTATAAAAATTAGTG
>JAUYWH010000022.1:2272043-2301564 GCA_034779795.1 Ctenopoma multispine | reverse complement strand
CACACACACACACACACACACACACACACACACACACACACACACACACACACACACACACACACACTGAAGCCTGAGTCATTCACAGCCAGTCAAGGAAGGAGAGCTTTAAGTAGCTTCAAGAGCACATGAGGAAATAACACCTTCAATTAACTGATCAACCATTTGATACAATGCATCATTCTGACCAGTGGCCAGAAGGTATTAAACAGGTATTAACATGTGGTACATCTGTACAATCCAAATTCAATCCAATACAGCAGCTCTGCCATATTTTTACTTTTACAAGTAGAATTTACAATACTTAATGCATCATATTAAGAGGTGTTTGGCCACCACACTTACATAAATTAGTGTTTTAAAACTTTATTTATAAAGCATAAAAATATAAAGAACACCAGACTCCACCAATCACTATGACCTCAATAATTAACACGTAGTAGAATTACCAGCTTTCACAAAAACAGAAATTCTAACCTTGTAAAAGTAAAATTCTTAGCAGAGCGTTCATGGCTTGGTAATGGACTGCATTAGATTGTACAGGTGTATCAGTGAGCGTTTATCATAACGAGTAAATTTAGAGTTGTTTAAATGCAGGAAAATCGATTTATCCTGATCTAGTGTATTAGAAAAGTCAGTTTTGTACTGGCACTGAAACTAAACTGTCATATAGTTTTGCTATCAAATCAGCTGTTAGTACGTATAGTATATAATATTATATAGTGCTCATCAACGTCACTAACTGACCATTTTGTTGTACAGTTGTGATTACTGGACAACAGCCCTACTGTTGTCCAACAGATTACCAGTGTAAAGTCCTTGCTGGCAGGTTCAGCTGTGCATAGATTACAGAGACTGTGCGTGTAAGAGGCGTCACTGATAAAACAAGCTCTCAGGGAGGTGATGCCTGTAGGTCAATCCTAATTCAGCTAACTGTGAAATTAGCTAGTAGATCACTTCAGAAAATTATTTTTTAAGCAACTATATAACTTCTCCCAATTGTCCATATTTTCAGAGACACTACTTACGATCCCATTTTCCCCTTGAACTCAAAAACATCCTTGATGTTACTGATGTTTTTCTTCCAGCTGCAGATGATCTCTTTCCGCCCCATCTTGGCTCTGACGTTGCCGTAGACTCCTGAAGCACAGACGACACCGATTTACGTTCCTCATTTTTAAAAAGCACTAAAACAACTCACTTTATCACCTTTTCTGTCCCTGAATTATGAACTGACTGAACTAGTTTGTAAGTTGTGATTTGCATTTTGTAGTATAATGTATTTACTTTTATTGTTTAAATTTGACTGCAAGTAATCCAATAAATACTTAAAAATCAAGTGAAGGCTTGATTATTTTCCTATCATAATTTTATTTTTTAAAAGCACAATGTGTCTAAAGTCTATGGTCAACAAAGGCAGTGAGGGAGGACACAAGCTCTTCCCTGACCCTAACCCCTTTAAGATGTCCTCTTCTTCCCCTTATGTTCTGGTTACATAAACAGTTGCATGTCCACAATAAGAACTGAGGTCAGTTCTCGCTGCATAAAGCCCATTTGTCGCTATCAGTTACACAAGGATCAAACAGGTTGAGGATTAGTGAGGTAAATAGCAGTGGTCCGTTAATCTGCCCAGCCAGATTAGAGGCTGATTCCCTGACAGGACAAAATTGGGTCCATTTATGACTGTGTCTTGAAAGGTCAATGGCCTTCTTGCTGAAATGCAGTGACATTGCCACATTTCTGAGATTAGATTGCGATGTATACTGATGTATAGATCGTTTAGCATCTTAGTTCCATGCTGCTCTTACTCTGATGAACAGAAACTGCTTTTGTTCTTCTGTTTCTCCTAAATGTTAACTATCCTCTTTAAACTGCTGATAGTTTACTGAGAGTTTAAACTTACATAAAGATAATGAAAATGTAGTCATTTTTTAGTTCATGTCCCTTAGTGACTCTAAATAACACAGGAACATACACCGCTGGAACAAAGTGTCTAAAACTGAAGCATTATCTAAGTTAACGTTAACATTAGCTTGTTTGACAATATGTTAGCATGATGCATCTTTCTGAAGCAACACGACTTCATTGTATCCGTGCACTTAAGAATATCAACAGAACGATGTGTAACGAAGAGAGCAGTTACCTGAGGAGCGGTGCGCGGGTGTGAGGGCTCAGGTGTCCGGGAACAGACCTCACTGACTCAGACGCGCTCCAGGCGCTCCAGGCGCTCCAGGCGCAGGGGGCGGGGCCTCGTCACAGCAGTCAACGTGTGACGTTCAAAGCCAAAAAAAAGAAAACGGAAACATAATCCTTCTCTGTGAGTGTTTTTTACTGAGTCAGCAAATGAAAGGACAGCTTCAACAGTCTAGTGCGAATAAAAAGAATATTAAAAACTATTGTATATAATACATGTAACTATTCCTGCTTGCTACTGTCTGTGAAGATTATCAGTCATCCACGTCGACTTTATTCCTGCTGTTCACACTGGCGAGGAGGCGTATTGGAGGTCAGATTATTTAAAGGTCTGATTATTTAAATCTATCTAATGAGGTTAATCATAGCAAGTAAGGTACATATTTTATAGTATAAAATTCTGTTTTCTTCTTGCACTTCCACTTTTCTTGCACTCTCCTTTGGGTGCATTAGAAAGAGAGTTAAAAAAAATGAATCTGTAGGCTGCAACTTTGCAAGCAAAACTTTTTTTTACTGTTTATATAAATGTAAAAAATGATAAACCAATTATTCTACTGACTGAAAAATACCTAATTCAGCCTTGCATTGGAAATTGTGTCAATATGACTATATGGAAGATGATATTATGTCTTACATAGCTTGGATAACTTGAATTTGGATGGTGCTACAGCATTGATGAAATTATTGATCTGCCAGTCTACCTAATTGATCTATCAATTAATCAACTACTTGTTTAGTAAAATATAGCCTAGGACTTGTAACAGAGTATTTCTCCACTGTGGTAATTATACTTTTACTTTAAGTAGTTGGTTGAAGTTAAGAGCAAAGTACTTCATCATTCACTGGCAAAACATTGAAAATGTAAAAAATGTATTGCACATATCTTAATGCATTGTGAATATCTACAATGTGAATCCTGACATGCTATTGAATTATAAAAAGGCTAAATGATGGATATGACATAATTTAAATTTTAGTGTCCAAAAGGAATTCTGAAATCAAATTAAAATGTATTTTATGGATATCTTAAACATTGTTCTTAAGTAGAATGTAGCAGCTGGAGGTATATTCAATTAGAATTTGTGAAAACAACAGAAACGCCACTTAACAAAGAGGAACATGGTTTAACAAACTGAACCTTCGCTGTCACAGTGTAGCTAATTTTGATTTGTCAAAATGCGTTTCAGATCCCAAACATGTACTGTAATTATAGATTGAATGTTAAGAGAACTTGTCATAGGTTGCAACTGTAACAGCTGTAATGGACTTATTGTACAACCCACAACCCTGGTTTATATAATAATAATATTCATAGTAATGTTTTTTTAGCAAGATGATTTCTTGCACCCGGCTTTTTAATATTTGGCTGAATATGTCTACAACACAATTATTAAACTCCTCACATGGATACTGACATTTCTTTTGAGGGTTTGGACACTGGCAAATAACAGAGTTACAGACTGCAAAGATGGATTAATAAAGTATCAGTAGTTATCATTAATGTACAATATAACAAGGTGAAGTTCTTGGGTAGAATTTATACATAACTATATAAATATTGTGTCTGTGGTTTATGCTGCAGGAATCTGGGGATGTTCAAGACTAACAAAAAGTGATAAAGGTCAAAACAGAGCTATTTGGAGTTCATAATGATCTAGGTTGGAGCCATGTGAGGTGAGGCATAAGGATGACATGCTGAAGTTGTGAAATAGGTATATTAACAAGCCTGCACAGACGTTTTATTGGGATTGTTCTAATAACTATCCATGTGAGAAAGAAGTGCAGAGTTTTTCTCAAAGTCTGGTTTACAGTATATTATTTGAAATAAGTTTGTCCTGCAGTGTAATCTATTTTACGTTTTTATTCAAGCAGTATCAAGAAAACGGGCTAGAAATATGAAATAAACCAGAACATACTGTGTTTTCAAGGAAACCTCTAGCAATATGTCACCGTTGTTTCCTGCATTTGGCCTTTTTTAATAAATAAATGAATAAGAATCACTTGATATGTGCAATAATTGGAAACAGCGTGAATCTGCTTATGTAGAAAATGTCTTAACTACTGTCAGTACTGACTGAAAACTGCTCCAGAGCAGGCTGGCTGTGTAGCACAGTTCACCATGGCGATTTACTTTGTAATTAAGGCGGCTGCTCTCTCAATAAAAATGGTAATGATGTCACACTGAGTTTCAAAGCATATGTGCAGAGTCAGTAGTTCATGTGAACAGGTCCACGCAGTCCTCGAGCTCATGCACAATGTCTGACCCATCACCATGGCAACAGTCAGTCTGATGTTGATCTCTCTTCCGCCTCCGTTTGTACACACTTTTTTGGATTTTCCCCTCTGCTTCTGTCTCCAGCGTGTTAGGGAGATTACGTGTTTCCTGTGATGAGGGATCTGGGATTTGTAGTTCTTTGAGTCTGTCTGTAGTCAGAGCTAACTGGAGGTTCTGGAAGAACCTGGAGATGGCACAAAACAAACTATATAAATTAGTTTACATTTGGATGTTAAATTGGACATATAGAGAAGAATTTCTGGCTGCAGATCACTGAATAAGACAGATTAGCAAGACAGTTAGCAAACTGACCTTTGGATCCGTCTGAGGTTCTCCTCCATCTTCTGATTGGCTGTCAGAGTCAGGAAATTGATGTACTCATGTCCAACCAGGAGTTTTCCTACATGGCTGATAGGAACCTCCAGGCCATGGGTGCTACGGACAGCCTTAAAAGACGTCAACAGGATACAGAAGTCACATAATATATTCATAAATTCATAATGTATAAATGTATGTATTCATACAATATGATTTATGTGAAATGATTATTCAAAATTACTATTTCATAGAATCTAATAGCTTTCTACCACAGTTCTGGAAATCTCACTATCAGGATTACCGTGATTATCTTTCCTGTCTTGCTGACTGTGAGACCAGAGTTCCTGAAGCCTGAGTTGATGGCCACTGAGTGCTAAATGAGAGAAATAAACGTTACTGATTGAAATGGTCATATGAAAAGATCCAATGACACAGAACACAAACATGCTGCACAATGTCTGAGAACAATTTTTTTTTTAGTTTCTTGAAACATTAAGACATTATTGGATTTTTACACTGAAATGTAAAAAATAAAACAAAACCCAGAAAACATGCTTCTCATTTATCTGTTACATTTTAATGAGCAGGTAAACCATCTAAAACTGCAAAGATTAAAAGTGTTCAACTGACTGAAAGAAGTTCATGTTCAGTAAAACTATTATTTGAGTTCATATTTCCTCATAGGGAAAGTGACCTGTCATTTCCAGTGTTGATTTTGAACTAAAAATGACCAAACGAGAACAGCCTAACACCATCAGTGAAGCATGGGGGTGGAAATGTGATGATCTGGAGATGCTTTAGCAATGAGAGAGTGAGTGATTTGCATCATGTGCAAGGCATCCTCAATACTGAAGAGGCATGCCTGTCTTTCTGGGAAAGAACTAATGGAGAATAACCCCAGGCATTCTTCCTGGTTGTGAAAGAATCATCTGGAGAATAAAGTAGCTGCTGGAATACTTGTGGTCATTGCTTGGCTAGTTCGGTCACGAGATCTGAACCCCCACAAGCTGCTGTGGGAGAAACTGGACTGAAGAGTTTGTGAACACTAAGCAACTGGCACAGCAGACCTCTAGGACGTGCTGCAGAGGACTTGGGAGGAGATCACACCTTAATATCAGAAACAAACACATGACTGGATTGCCACAGATCTGTCAGGCAGTTTGACCATTATTCTGTGTCCAAATATGCCTAAAGATGAATTGATGTCCATTTTTTGTGTTTTGTGCTCCACTTACACCCATTTGATCAAATAAAATCATTAAAATAAAAAGTGAGTAGGTGTTTCTAAACGTTTTCTTGCCACTAGATACAATTACAGACCACGTCAACAGCTGTTACCATGTAATTTGCCTGGTGACGTAAATTGATGCAGGAAAAACTCAACGTCACAGATGAAAAGTGTTCACACACACACAGACACACAGTTGTTCTCACCATAAGCTGGGCATCTTCCAGCCTCCTGCACTGAACATGGAGAACGAACGGCTCAAACTTCAGCACAGCATCTCCACTGGACTTGGCCACAGCAGACACCTGGACAACAAACACAATGTTTTAATGTTAGATTTATATTAGTAAAGTGAAAACCAGAAGCACACAAGTCCTTTTACAACTCACCAGGTCATCTGATGTGCATTTTTGGTGTGACACAAACAACCAAACACAATTTTGTTTCTGGACATCACTGCTGTCTGGAGCCTAGAGCGGAAGAGAAAAGACAGAAGACACGTTCGCTATCAGTGCTGATCATTTGTGTTATAACCACAAGTTTCACTAACGTTACAGGACTTCCAGTTATTGCCTGAAAACAACTGGATGAAGCTTTTTCTCACCGCGTCGATCACGATGATCCTCCCGGAGCAGGAGCTGGTGGTGAAGTACTCCTCACAGCTGTTGAGCAGAGACACTACATGTTCAATGTCCTGATCCACGCTGCCCTTTTTACTCAAGTCCAGCTTATCCAGACACTGCTTCTTCCACTGACTAAACGTCTTCTCCATGCTCACTGTGACTCACTTTGAAGCATGGCTACAGGGAGAACACCGTCGCAGTCTATGCCCCCCAGCCTCTAAATAAACGTCTCAACTTGTTCTTACTTTCTAAATGTTAGCTAACTGTTTAGCGCTTCTTCTTCATCTTCAGCTAAAGCCTGCGAGCCAACAGCGCCACCTGCTGTACTGGAAGACGTACCGACACAAGAAATTGTATGTCAGTGACCTTTGTGACAAAAAGCTTCTAATGTATTCTATTTTAGTAACTCACTGGCGAACATCTACTTTACTTGAGTATTTACATTTGATGTTATTTTTACTCCACTAGAATTCGTTTATGTGATAATTTGTTAGTTTGTTATAGTTTACTGCAGATGCAGATACTTCATGCAGTAATATCTAATAGACCGACCACCTGGCAGTACATAAAGCTTACATATGACACAAATTAAAAGTCTGTTTGCAGTTTGCACAAATGTGAACTTTTTGCCTTTTTAAAACGTTGAGCAGGTGAGTAGCCTCCAACATTACATGAGCCCTTTTTTTTGCTGCTAACTAAATGCTCATTGTGTGAATATACAATGAATGAAATAATACACTTTCAGAATGAAATAAAAGTTCTCAGTGTATTTTTATTTATTCATTCTATTTATTTTCAGGTTAAATTAAATACGATTATTGATGATGTGAATTTTTTAGTGTTAATACGTGACATGAAGTTCCTGATCAAGTCCTGATGGTCCCTGTCACAGACTTTGTCGACCAACTGTTTGAGAAAACATGGGCTGAGGCTGAGAACATGGTTTTAATATCTCCAAAAACACTGCTTAAAACATCAAGGACATTTTTAAGGAGCTGGAGAAGAAGTTCAACTGTGTTTGAATTGAGAGTAGCAAACCTAGAAACTGAAAGCTACATCAGCTCCTCTCCTGCTGCTAATCAAAATCAAAGCAGAAGAAGAAGAAACTGAATGCTACATCACCTTCACTGTGAAACCTCTCCTGACAGAGCTGGAACAGAGCTGTGGGCAGAGCTGTCTCCAATGTCTGTAGACAAATAAATGGAGGTGGTGTGCAGGTAAAACGCATGAGTGTAACAAAGAGTTAAAGTCCTGCCTTGGTTCAGTTAAGATTAACTCATGATAGTCAACAATTATATTCAACAACTGATCTCTCTAAATTTCTCATACCAGGACCAACCAGGAGTTAAAAATTTAACTCAGACCCAACTTCTGTCTTTTCAGTTTCTCACACGTACAAAATTAATTATTACTACAATGTTTTTTCCAAGCAAGCAGAGAATAGAAGTAAAAAGGGAATGTGTTATTTGAAAATGTCAATGTGATGCCACTAAGAACTTTGTAAAAGGTCCAGGGTGTAGCTCACCATCCAGGTCTGCAGAGCTGAGCTGATCCAGAAAGACTAATCCACCTGAAAACCTGACAAATAAAAGGTCCCAAGCAACACTTATTTTCTAGTTCAATGTTCCTTACTATTGTACAAAATTATCATTACTGTTATTCAAATTCTCAATCTACAATAAAAAAAAAAAATAATTCACCCCATTATAAGTCAGATAAATACCAGTTTAAAACACAAATGCACTAAAAAAATTTCCTAATTTCTTCAATGGGGCTCTGAATAGAGTTAGCCGGCTAATGACTAAACGGCTAATTATCGTGCTAGCAGTTTAGCAGGCTAGTAATTTATGTTAGAATAAAGACAGCATTTTAGTCTTTGGAAAGCTATTGTTTAACTCACCGCTGAATAGTGCGTATGGGACAGAGACATACGTTTTGTTAACTTCAATTTTGTCCATGTGGACAGAAAGTTGAACTTGCTCTAGGAGGACAAACAACTGATACGAAATGAAAAATGCACATTTACAAAATGAACAATTAACCACAAATAGTAGGCTTCATGGTTTATTGAATCAGCACCACATGGGACTGGACAGCTCCACTTCAGGCTAATCAAGACTATTTTAAATTTGGTAGTCTGTACTAAAGACGCAAGTAGCATTGACATCAAGACAAAACAAGACCTAAAATACACGTTTCATGATTAAAATAAATCCAAAGAAATATTCACACATTTAGACAACTAAATGTATTAATGTTGCTACTACAGACACCAGTGTTCCGTATCTGAACAAACAAAGAGACGTCATATACGTCACCTGGTGACGTCGTGTTGATTTTGAGCGGAGAAATAATTTATTTATAAACTGACGCAAGGGCGCTAAATCTAAAATAAACCGTGAATAAAATGTGAAAATACATAAATATTTTTGGTGAAGCAGCTGCATGCATGAAAGGTTCGATCATATTTGTCTTTAACACAATAAAGTCGTTACGTTAGCGTCAGGTAGCGTTAAATGGAAATTGCAGGGGAAAATGACTTGCTAACACTGCCGGTCGGGCTAGCTTCAGTTTAGCTAGTTAACGTTAGCACATTAACTAACGCTACGTTAGTACGAGCATTGTCCTTTATTCCTGGCGTAACTTGCATTTATTGTTTTATCGTGTTTTATTGTATTTAATTTGATTATTTAATTGGTGTGGTGTAGTATAATATGATTTAAGTTCAATTAGTAGTGCGTAAACTACCATGCTAATATTAGCTTGCTAGGCTAGGTTAAGTAGCACCATCAAGCTAACGGGAGGTTGCTTCGTAAGAGCCGAGCTGCTATCCGGCTATGTTAGCATTACTGGAAACAGTTTGGCTAACCTCGGGCCATTGAATTCTTGATTTGTTGACGTGTATCTGCATGTGTTGTAAACGTTACACCGTAGGATTATGGCGCCCCGTATACAGCTGGAGAAAGCGGCTTGGCGTTGGGTGGAGACGGTGAAACCAGAAGAAATAAAGCAGGAGCATATCGAGCTAGCATATCGGGTCAATCTCCCGGCCTGCAAGAGAGGAACCTGCAGGTACGATATCAGTATTTCTGAACAACATGCTTCTGTTGAGCTAGCGTGTTCCAGTAAAACCTACTTTCAGTATAAGTTAAATTTCATTCTAAGTTGAGGGCTCAGTGATCGGCGCTACAGAGAGATGCTAATGTGCATCAAGAGATTTGTTTCCTTGTCTGTGAACAAGTCGTCATTGCTCGCAGACCTGCTCTGTAACGTTAGACTTTGTATGAAAGGTCATGGAGATTGACTCCACTCTTCAGATGTACATACCACAAAATGTCTTTAATATATATGGTGCTGTACAGTAGTACAGTAAGCATTGCTTTCAGCACTAATTGGTACAGTTTAAATGTTGGAGAATTTTGTCGTGCTCGGTTGCGTGTAATTTCTAAAAGGCTCATTTAAAAGGCTGTGTATCTTTGCATGCTGTTGGTTCACAGACGGATTTTGACAATAATTTTGTTTCCTCAGAAGACAGTGATGCAGTTAGATGTTGCTTTATCAAGCTTGTAGTGCTGTAAGGACATGAACATTACTTGCTTTTGCAGGAGGAACTGCAAAGGGAATCCAAACTGTCTCGTGGGTATTGGTGAACAAGCATGGCTGGGGGAGATAGATGAAAATGCTTTTCACAATATTGATGACCCAAATTCAGAACGACGAGACAAGGTACTTTTTAAAATTCTCTGCACATATTGCAGTTTATTTCCTCACTGTCATTTTTATATTATGAATGTGTTTTAGGTGAACAGTTGACCTCCTGGAAAGTCTTAAGTAGTCAGCCATCTGATCCTACTTCTCTGTGTCTCTGTCTCTCTGTCAGAACACATTTGTTGGTCTGACCAACCTGGGTGCAACATGTTACGTCAACACATTCCTCCAAGTGTGGTTCCACAACCTAGAGCTGCGTAGGAGCCTCTACCAGTGCCACAATTCCCGAGCAGAGGAACACAACATTGCTTCTGGTACAGCAGAAAACTAAATACTAATACATTACTTAGACCAATGTTTATTAGATTCCACCAATTGTCCAGCTAGATAGATTTTGCTTAACACACATTGTTGCTTACAATGTTGTAATACAAGTGAAGCCCCACTTAGAGGTTGGCTACTGTTCAAGCAGGACTATTTACAGCATGATTCTGCAAAGTCGTACTTTTATTGCTCTGCAGTTTTTTTTGTTTGTTTTTTGTGAGATGAATGCATTGCATCCTCTAAGGCACATGTCTTTTGTCTTTGTGTCTTTTTTAGATTACGAGCCTCAATCCATCTGTGAGCATCTGCAGTATCTATTTGCACTACTGCAAAACAGCAACAGAAAGTACATAGATCCTTCAGGTCTGGTCAAAGCACTGGGCTTGGACACGGGCCAGCAGCAGGTAAATCCTGATATGAGGATATGTTAGCAGTCCAGTTTTTTCTTACTTTGTAGAGCTGTGCATTATATCACAATAGTGCACTTCCCAGATATTTTGACTGTTAATATTATCAACCTTTGTGTTTATAACTTTTCGCTCAGTTAACCAGGCAATTCACTAATTACCAGATACAGGTTTACACAGCAGAATTAACTGAATGGGAGGGGTTACCTTGACTATTGATTTCATTTTCAGGATGCCCAGGAGTTTTCAAAGCTTTTCTTGTCTCTGCTGGAAGACACACTGTCCAAGCAGAAGAACCCCAACCTGCAGAATGTTATCCAGCGGCAGTTCTGTGGGCAGTTCTCCTATGTTACAGTGTAAGATCACCATGTAATCACACCTGACACTGGTTTAAACATTATATGTATGTGTTGGACGTCAATTCCTCAAAATGTCACTATTAGCATTTTGTTAACGGTGTGCCATAGTTAAGGCTGGGAGGAGGTTTTTGAGCACTCAGAGTCATTACCCTTTTTATACTTGCCAAGTTTGTTTCATCCCATCTACTGTGCGGGTTTTATGTGAAAGCTGACTTCTTTGCATTATGCCCATGACTTACTGTAAAAGTCGTCTTTCTTGATGTATAAATTAGACGGTAGTCTGTCACCTTGGAGTCCTCACAAAAACACAAGCTGGACCTCATTTGTGAGTGGGGCTTATTGCTGTCATAGTTGACTTGGTAATGCTAGAGAATGCAATAACATGTAATATAGGTACAGGTACACTTTTCCTTGTTGCTTGGAGAGACTTGGTAGTCTTCTTTGTTAAAGAAATATTGAAAGAAGTCATGCTGTCTGGTTGGTGCCAGTCAGAGGTTAGATGAAGTTTAACACGCATTTATTTAACATTCTTAAAGGAGATGGAAACCATGTTGTTGTGATATAAGTGGAACAACTAGACACAAGGGGCCAGATGCATAAACCTCTAGACACACAGATACAGAAATGTGCATACTTGTTTTTCCATCAGATCTATAAAGATGCATATCCTTCTGGTTGTTTTGTAAACCTCAGTCACTATGGAAATAACCACATCTGCACAAGCCACACTTCTACTCCTCCAATTTGCCATAAATGGAAATAAGAACACTTATAAATATCTGTTTAAACCAGTACTTGTGCCCACTCCGCCATTTGATCTGTCATGCCAGGGTTCTCTAACAGTACTAGAGAAGTCGTTATCACGCACAACTGTGGCCATCCAAAGGTCCACTACCACAGATTTATTACACATAACTGTAAACCACAATTGCATTACTAAACATCTAGAAGATGATCAATTATTTATTTATAGTGCTCAATTAACCACAACACAATATAATTAAAAGATCACTGATCTATAATTAGTTATTTAGAATTGAGTTTATAAAAGTGCATTTGATTGAAATGTGTAGATTTTGTCTTTGACTTTGCATTAAAGTCATTTAAATTTATATTTAAAAACTCATTAGTACTGCAAAACTGACTCCATTGACATAATAATTGTCTGTAAAAATAGATTTTTCTACAATGCTGTAGTGAGATCTGTTGTCCTTTTGGCTCTTTTTCTAGTTGTAACCAGTGTGGACGATCATCTGCTCTGCCGTCCCGATTCTACGAGCTGGAGCTAAACATCCAGGGCCACAAAAACCTCACAGAGTGTGTCACAGAGTTCCTGAAGGTAATCGGAATCATGCACCCGATCAGGCAGTCTACTCAAAATGTAAACAGAATAAGAAGGAAACAGTTCATCTGTCCAGTTTGAATTAGATTTCCTTGTGCAGTCACTGCATCTGGAAATGTCTTGACGTGTATATTTGTGTGTGTTGTTTCATAATGAGCACTCCTCACACTCTTTGCACTTCACAGGAGGAGAAGCTGGATGGGGAGAACCGCTACTTCTGCGAAAGCTGTCAGAGTAAACAGAGTGCCACTCGAAGGATCAAACTGCACAACCTTCCTCCCACCCTCAACTTGCAGCTCATGCGCTTTGTCTTTGACAGGTAGATGGAAAATCACTTTGTAGTGTTTTACAGAAAGGCACAAAATAGATGATATAATTTTGGCAATGGTCTGTTTACTGCTGCTATGAGAAAAGAGACTCACTTAACTGTGTTGTCTTCTCCAGACAAACAGGCCACAAGAAGAAGCTCAACACTTTTATCAGTTTTCCAGAGCAACTTGACATGGGCCCTTTCCTGGAAGGAAAACAAGGTACTGGCAGTTTCTGTCACAAGATCCCTGCCTGCTAAAACTGACATTTTCTGATCACTCTCTGAAAAGTAAAGACATTGATATTTCTGAATGGTGGGACTTGCTCTTCCTCCAGACCAGAAGTGTGTTTATGAACTGAGTGCAGTGCTGATCCATCGGGGCATCAGTGCCTACTCAGGCCACTACATCGCACATGTGAAGGATGCTCGTACAGGTGACTGGTATAAATTCAACGATGAGGAGATTGAGAAGATGGAGGGCAAGAAGCTGCAGCTTGGCATTGAGGAAGACATTGGTGAGAATATAATCATTAAAGACACTTCATTTTCTAAGCCAGCTGAGACTTTCAGCCGAAGATCTTTGTGTGTTGAAATGTGTACTTGTCATGATGATGTTTCTCTTGGTCTTTAGCTGAGACAGTGAAGTCTCAAACACGAAAGCCAAAGTGCAGTAAAGGGTACCACTGCTCCAGAAATGCCTACATGCTAGTATATAAGGTCCAGGAAGAGGAGAGCTCAGATCCCTCCAGGACCATCATTGATGTGCCAGGTGAGGAATAGAATTTTAACATGATTGTGTTTTCAATGTCACTCTAAATTATTCTTTGTTTGCATGAAAGAATTAAGACGTGGCGTGATTTGAAGAAACACATCCTATCACTAAGGCTGGTCATAGGCTTGATTTAATATGATATGGTTTTCTTCTTGTTTTTTCTCAAGTTTAAAAAGAAAATCTGTTGTATTGGTGTAAATCTGGCCCTTCTTTAAGATACCCCTACCTATTTACACAGAGCTAGAATGAGCTGCCCTATGGGTGCTGCAGTGTTGCTTTTACATAAATTGCTTTCAAAACAACAATGGTGGATGAACAGCAACATGGTTTTGTAGTTTTGCATATTTAGGAATTGGAATTGAACAAAGTTGATGAAGTAGCCACAATGTAACAGTAAATGATTGTGGTCATAGGTTCAGTATATGCAGCAGGTACCAGTGCGAAATGATTCACACCTCAGTTACAATGCAGTGTGACTGAACATGAACTGAATCTTGTGAAACTCGTAGCATTGCCAAATGTTTGATTTATAGTTCACGGGTAAGTTTATATGCTCAGCTTTCACTCAGTTTGTTGTGCTGATCACTCCAGCAACACATTTGTCAGACGAAGCTGAATGTACCTATAAGCATTAAACTGTTGTACACATTAATCAAATTACATGGTTATCTCCCATCTACTTAATGCCTGGTCCATGCTGCCTTTTCTGTTGGTTTCCTTTACTTCAGCCTTCCTCCAGAGGTTGGTGGACCAAGACAACCACAAATTTGAGGAGTGGTGCAGCGAGATGGCAGACATGAGAAAACAGAGTGTGGACAAGGGCAAAGCCAAGCATGAGGAGGTGAAGGAGCTCTATGAGCTTTTACCTGCTGAAGATGGTTAGTAACAACATTCCCAGATCGCCCACAGAAGACACATGTACAGATTTGTGGCAACTTTTAGTCCAAGACCCAAAGTCATAGATACTGTAATAAAGGGGCAAAGTGATATTGCTTAACTTGTATTACAGCCTTGCTGTAGTAATACTGTTAGTACGTCACAACACTACTGAAGCAGGATGATTTGTGATTTTTTTTTCTTCAATGCAACTACTGAAATTAGTGATTTTTTGATTCTTTTCAATTTCTGTTTATCATTAATTTCTACAAGTCCTTTGTTTCTGTATGTTTAATAAATGTGCCTACTTTTCCTCCTCAGGTGATCCTTATGAGTTTATCCCACTGGACTGGCTGAAGAAGTGGCTAGACGACTCCACTGCCACAAAAGAAATCGACAACTCTCTTTTCCTGTGTTGTCACAGCAAACTGCACCCAGACAAGGTGGGGGAGTCCAAGAGGGTCTCGCTACAAGCTGCTGAGCTGCTCTACAAGCGCTACGGTGGAGGCCCGAGACTGGACAGTAAGTCTTGCAAGTGTTCTTTTTTCTTCGCAAAACATGAGCTGCTGCCAAGCTAAATTGTGTTACTTCACAAGTTACAGAAAAGTATGTATCACATTGAACTGTTTGCTATTTAAAATAATGGCGTTAAGCAGTTAAGCATCCTTATCATTGTTCGGGTTATGTTTTGACAGATCAATAACAACAGCACAACAATGCCAAACATTGTGTTCCCAGTACACACAAGTCTCAACAAATGTCTCTAAGCCTCACTGCTCCTAAAAACACAATGTTAATTTGGTGTTTGTGCAGACTCCTCTCTGTGTAGAGAATGTGTTAGCCAGCGATGCAGAGTGCTGCGACTGAAGAACCAGCTCAATGAAGACTACAAGGAAGTCACCAACCTGGTCAAGCGCTCGCTCAGGTGACCACACTCAGTGTAGAATTTGCAATATTGTGCATCAAGTAAAGTTATTGCAGCTGACAAGGTTGATATATGATAAATCAGAGAGAAAATGGCTGTATAAATAAGTAGAAAGTGAATTAGGGCCATTTCAGAAGCATTGTACTTCCTTCATTAGAGAAAGTCATCAAGCGGCTGCAACACAAGACTATAGTAAAGTATGTCAGTAATCATTACAGTATTCATTATTTATTGTGTGTGTGTTTTTCTCAGTGGTGAGAGCTACTGGGTGGGCAAAGTATCACTGCGTTCCTGGAGGCAGTTGGCTTTAGAACAGCTGGATGAGGACGAACATGAAACCAAACACAGCAATGGACAAACAAATGGACGGGGACCACACACCAACAGCAGCAAAGGTACAGAGAAAGAGTGACATCCCTTCTGTGTCTGTCATTCACTTCAAACATCAGTAGAATACTTACTGTAGTTTACCCAGTGGAACCAAAACTGCATGTCCACAGGATTGAACCATCAACCCCTGCACATAATTAGCATTAATATTGTTGAATTGTTTGATTGAAGAGTTCGGTTCTGAGCTTTCTGAGGGAAACGAGGACGAGATGAAGACTTTCAATCAAGACGTTGTCTGCAGTCATGGTACTGTCCCATTATAAGTATCTACAGTTGTCTTGGCAAAACCCTTTTAACAATTACATTGTACAATTTTAAACAACAACAAAAAATGTATATATGTTCTCCTGCTGCAGGGGGTCTGAGTATTCTGGAGACTGAACGGAAGCTAGTATCTTCTGAGGTTTGGACCAAGCTGAGGGCATACTTCCCTAAAGCCCCAGAATTTACACAAAATCAAGAGCCCTGTCAGCAGTGCCTGGTGAGTACACTGTGTTGCACCAAACCCATCACATCCAACATGTATCTGATTATATCCCTGCATATTGTCTAATCCCACATTAAAAGTGTACAGTGCTGTGAAAAAGTATTTTCCCTTAATAAATTAACTTAATAAAAAAACTGCATTTTGTGTTTACATCTTAGTGTAAAAATACTTTTTCACTGCACTGTATTTGTGAAGGTGAAAAGAGGAATCCATACTGCTGTCCCTGCCACAAACCCAGATTTCACCGTTTTATAGTTCACAATTGTGTTCACATTATTTTTAAACTTGGTTCATGTTGTCTGAACTACCGGTAACCTTCACAACCTGCAAGAGAAAACAACCTGAGTAGTTGTTGTACACAGTTCCATTTCTGAGGATGTGCACATTTGTCCAATACATCGACAGTTGCATGTGTGTGGGTTACAGATGCATACAGTAAATGTCAATTCAGGCTGTGTGCGTGTGTGTGTGTGTGTGCAGGGGTATTCATTATCTTAAGTCTGCAAGGGTTCAGGCGTGCGCTGTGCGCATATGTACAGTTTATTTTATATATTTTTTTATTTTATGTATATTTTTTATTTGATGTGCCTGCAGGGTCATTACTAGTCTTATGACCTGGTCTGTGTTATAAGGCGTTCAGGGACAGTACAGAGTGTAAGTCATCTGTGTTTCTGAAAAATAGATTTGGGTAGCTCACAGAATAAAAATGTTTCTTTCTTGTGTATCCAGACGTTAGAACAGGAGGAAAAGGACAATGAGGCAGTCAGTAAGATGATGGCCCTGGACCAGAAAAACCAGCTGCTCAACCTCTTCCACGAAAAGAATCGGCCAACACTTACCAAGTGGCCTCAGGTAGACACACAACCAATCACCAGACTGCCAGTTAGTCTCCTCACTCAGTAATATTACTGAGAATGGGAATGATAGCTGTGGAAAAAGTGTCTCTCTGCTGTGTTTTGTGCATCTCTATATATGATAACTGGATGGGTGAACATAACAGTAAACTTTGTCTGGTTTGTCTCTCCAGGACACAGATGTACTTTACATAGTCCCACTGTATTTTGTGGATGAGTGGAGAAAATTCATCAGGTATGTTTGTTACAACAGTGATATGAACAAAAAGATGTTGTGTTTGTTGCCCCTTTGTCAAAATATACTTTGATCCTCTTCACAACAGCTCCAGTCTTCTGTAAGAGGAGTTAATTAACAGTTAAAGTTCGTGTCTTATTAGTAATGACTAAAACTGAGCTGGCCAGTCCCTACTGATTTTAATATGACTGACAGTATCTGTTTTCCAGGAGACCCACAAAATCCTCTCCAGTGTCAAATGTTGGCAATACCTTGCTGCTATGTCCACATGGAGGCTTTATGTTTACCTACGACTCGCTGATCGACGGAGATGCACAACAGTGAGTTCTGCATTCTTACAGGTTCCCTGTACAGGCTCCTCTTAAAAAACAGCTCCACGGCACTACTGGAGGTCAAAACCCCACGGGTTCAGAATTAGATTTATTAAACAAGTATGCACACGTGCTTACTAGGAATTTGTGTCTGGCTGATGGTGACTCTCTAGTATCTTCACAAATACAAAAGTCTGCTATATACAATAAGACACTGTGGATCAAAAAGAAAATATTAGAACAGGTAGTGTGCGAATAAGAAATGAAACGATTAACACACAAACACAATATTATGACATACAATAAATATATGGTTTTCAATCAGACTGCCATATGTATGTCCAGCATATATGATCGAATATACAGATGATGTGATCAGCTATACAATTGAACAGATCAGTGCAACAGAGTGCAGAATGCTGTCAGTTGTTTATGGGGCAGAAATGAAGAAGCTGCTCCTGTGTCTTGCTGTCATGATAAAGGAATTCATTCCTGCCAGCAGCCATCACTCTGTACAATAACTATATTCTCACAGTTGAGAGCTCTGCTCCGACTGTTTAACTATCAGTAGTGGGACAGACTATATACATATGTATTTCCTGCTATTGCACATTCATCCTCAAACCACCAAGTAACCAGCATGCGTAAGACGTAAGTCTTTCTGTCATAGTTTGTAATGACTACTGCAACACTGGAATGTCCCTTTGGGATTAATAAAGTATCTATCTATCTATCTAGCTGTACAGACTGCAATAATAAAAGTGATTTACAGTATGAGAAACCCTGACACCAAGTATTTGTGAGTGGACACTGCTGTGGTCTCATGTCGTGCTGTTTGTCCTGCACAGTATAGCTCTGCTCTGGCCCAGTGAATGGGAAGTGATCAGCAGACTCTTCATTGTTGACCAAACGATTTCCATCCATTGCTTCAAACAAACCACACCAGGTGGCTCCACTACTGAGTACACTACACAGCCTGGTAAGCCTGCAGTTGTTTTCATACACTGAAGACTCTTGAGTCTTTGAATATTGATATTTGCTGATACCTACAGTTAATGTTAATTAAATCTGTATCTGACACAGTGAAATAGCAGCTGTATCCTATTTAATCTGACGCTTTTTTAAGTGCTGGTTCGAACTCATTAAGTGTGTAAAAGATCATATAAAAAGATTTATACGATCTGAATGAAAGTAACTGAAACTGACATGGCAGCATCCTGTTGAGTGAGATGTACCATTCCAGTACAGAAACACTAAGTCTTCTCATGACGGACAGTGCACTCTCTCTCATCTTCTTCATCTGTGTACGTTTGTCCTCTAAAGGAGAAGCACCAGCAGGTTGAAGCAAAACATGTTGGAGTTCAGAAAAGAAACTCAAATCGGTGTCAATTTAGCCTCGATACTCCATACGATCCTTTGCAATATGCCTAAACCAGTTCCAGTATCAATGTTCAGTATCACCTTAGGAAGTTTCTGCATAAAACTATACCTCAGACAAAATCTTTTAAGTATGAAACACTCACTGCCTTGGGCTTTAATGGTGGTTTAAAAAGGCTAAGGAAGACAGCAGTTGTTTGTCTTTTTTGCTGGTATATTTAACAACCTCTGTTCACTTGATAGCGTGGAACATTTTAAGGCTTTTCTTTTCTTATTAATGTGTTTTTTGTGTTAGATTTGTGTTGGGAGTGCAGAGAGGGCTTCCTTTTTCAGCAGCAGAGGGACCTCAGAGAGTACACCCAAGCAACCATCTACATCCGCAAAGTCGTCGAAGACAAGATGGTACGGCAAAAGACATTTTGGGTCAACTAAACCCTGATGACTGTACTTGCTGATGTAATATCTAAAATGAGAGCCACAGATGGTCTTTAACATGTTTTTACCCCTGCATAGATGATAAAGGAAGCGGCTCCGGAGATGAACGCCAGCAGCTCAGAAGCGGAGGAGGAGAAAGAAGAACAACCAAAGTTGGATGGAGACAAAGACCCCGACTTTAGTCAAGTGAGTCAAACATAAAAAGTCCACTGACTGCTACCAGCAGCACTAGAACGAGCTACCATAACAGTAGTTAAGGCCAAATACTGTCTGTGTGAAGAAAATCCTACCTTTTATGTAAACGTAACTTCCCCCTGTGCTAAATCATGAATGAAAGCGGAGTTCAATTTTACCAGCCACACCCAGTCCTGATTACTGCCAGACATGCTGAATCAAGAAATAGAATTTCTCTGATACTCACAGTAAAGCTAAAAGATATTTTTAAAAAAGCAACATGGCATGCTGCCATCTGAAGAAAGTCAAGAACAGATGAGAAAAAAAGTAACTGACACATCAGTCTGGAGAAGGTTACAAAGCCATTTCTAAAGCTTTGGCACTTCAGTGAACCACAGTGAGAGCCACAAATGGAGAAAACTTGGAACAGTGGTGAACCTTCCCAGGAGTGATCGGCCTACAAAAATCCCCCCAAGAGCACAACCATGAGTCATCCAGGAGGTTATAAAAAAAAAAAACCCAGAAGAACATGTGAAGAACTACAGGCCTCACTTGCCTTACTTAAGGTCAGTGTTCTTGATTCAACAATAAGAAAGAGGCTGGACAACAATGGCATCATGGGAGAGTTTCCAGTGGTAAAAACCACTGCTGACCAAAAAGAACACAAAGATCTCAAATCACATTTACCAAAATAAATCTTTGATTGTCCCTAAGAAATATTCTTTGGACTGATGACACAAAAGCTGAACCTTTTCAAGGTGTGCGTGGCATTATATCAGGTTTAAAACTAAAACAGCATTTCAGAGAAAGAACATATCAACAGTCAAACATGGTGGTGGTGTGTTGGTCTGGGGCTGCTTTTCTGAACAACTCATAATTGAACCATGAATTCTGTGCTCTATCAGAAAATCCTAAAGGAGAATGCCCAGCCATCAGTTTGTGACAAGTTCAAGAGCCCTTCAGTTCTGTTCATCCTCAAAAACCCTTCAGTGTGGTTGAATTAAAACAATACTGCAAAGAAGAGTGGACCAAAATTCCTCCACAGTGATGTAAATGACTCTTTGCCTGTTATCACAAATGCTTGGTTGCAGTTGTTGTCACCACGGATGGTACAACCAGTTTTTAGGTTTAGGGGTCTAAATTACTTTTCACATAGGGCCATGCAGCTCTGGATACCTTTGTTTGATGATCTGAGTCATTTAAGTCGACAAATGTACAAAAGAAAAAGTCGTGAAAGGAGCACACATTTGGATAGCACTGTAATAACTTGTTCTTTCAGTCACAGGATGGTGCAAAGCGGCTCAAGCTGGGTGACAGCAGCACATCAGCATTAGCATCAGCAGCGGCTGCTCCCGTGACCAACATGACCAAACTAGGCGGGATCAGGAGAAGCACACGGCACAGGAAGCTCCGAGGAGAAAAAGCACTTATTGTTTCAGCTAATCAGACACTCAAAGAGCTGAAAATACAGGCAAGGGCTCCAAATGACTGCATAGAGTGCTACATGCAGGAACTAGGCTGTGCACACAAAGCTAACTTTACTGTGTTTGTGACCCCATAGATTATGCACGCCTTCTCTGTGGCCCCATTTGACCAGAACCTCTCCATTAATGGAAAAAGTCTGACAGACGACTCGGCCACGCTGGGCAGTCTGGGCGTGATTCCAGAGAGCATCATCTGTCTGAAGGTACGGCAGCATCATGTCATCCACTGCAGCTTTGCTTGATTTTCTCTTCTGACAGTGATCACAGTTCATGAGTCTTATTCTTTCCTCACAGGCTGATGAACCAATAGCAGACTATGCTGCAATGGATGATGCCTATCAGGGTGAGTGGAACTATCTTTATCTCCACTACTTCTAGTACATTTCCATTTTTTGTAAAACAGCTAACTTTGATAGAAATATCTCCTTCCTTCACAGTGAGAATGCCTGAAGAGGGATTCAAAGGTGAGCATTCCTTTGTTTCTTTACTTACTGATGTAGTGATGAATTAAAGCCGAGATGGAGATCTCTTGCAATCAGACAGAATTCACTAAGCTTTGTACTGGAATAAAAAAAAAAAAAAAAAAACTGAGCGATTCAGAACCTGGAACCAGGCTACACGCACAGACACGCTTTTAGAGTAGTGTTTTTACATGCGTCTTTTCTTTGTATGAGGGTATTTGACCCCTGTTATCAAGCTGAAGTGTGTGAAAGGTAGAGATTAGTTTTTTCATTATTATTATTTATTGTTTTCATACTTAATTATTATAGATTTCATTCTTAATAATTATTATTTACCTAATGAAGGTTTCAGTAGTGTGTAATCACTGGGAACCGAAACCTTCTTCAAAATTAGAAGCTAATCAAAACTAAAGTACCAGCTACCTGTAGCAAAAAGCACATTTCAGTTCAGTATAAACGGTTCTAAAACGCAGAACCAATGTTCTGCATGTCATTTGTTTACATACGAGCTAGGATGCATTGCTAACGTTACAGGCCACATCACAATGTGTGAAAGTACTGAAGTACACAGTAAAAAGTTTGGCTTCCCTCGAAAAGAAAATGATGACAAGCTAATTAGCTGTGAGTCGAGCTGCACATCAAATCTGACCAAACATTTAAGGTAGCCCGGAATCAGTGTGAGAAACTGTACAGTGGCGCCCTTATAATGAACTCTCATATATCATAACCTGCCAAATGTTTAGCAGCAAACCAGCCACAAACATGAACTTATCAGTTCTCCTCTGTGCTATTAAATCGGAAGCCGAGTCAGAAAAATAAGTTGGTGTGCACTGAGTTAAAACTTCTTTCAAGCTCACAGTCAGCCGGTCACAGAAAAGTTTATATACATACACAACACAATATATACAATATAATTTATATACAATACACACAAATACAATACAACACACTGATTTCACACATCTGGCTGCTGACAAACTCCCAGAGGACACACACTCAGACATCTGGGCCCTACACAAACCTAGAGTCAGTGAAAATGTCTCACTCCTCTTTACAGTGTAGAGAGCTGCTTGGTGATCACTCACATTAAAATTGTATCTGTAGAGCAGCTGCAACAACACGGCACATGACGGACAGCGCTGCTCTCTCACGCTGCTCCCTCACTCCTAGAAGTCACTGAAGCTCACACACTGCATCTTTAAGGCTTGTTGATTGTTTGGTTTATGTTATGTGGATGACTGATGTTCTTCTCTTTCTAACCGTGTCCCTCTCTGCAGGCACTGGGCTTCTCGGGCACTGAGGAAAACTGTGCTGTAGCTATGCTTGAATTGGACGAATGACAGACAGATTTTTTTTTAAAAAGCTTGAATTTGTCAAGTGTCCATATATATATACAAGTGCTTTAATTTGTTGGGTTTTTTTACATTTTGAGTAGGGTTCCTTTAATAAAACTGTGACTATGTTGCAAAGCCGCTGTTTTTCTCTACATAAGATTAGCTGGCCTTTGGTATTTAAAGTTCCTAATCATTCTGAAGGACTCTGTGGTAGTGGTTCTGCCTGAATGACAGAAGCAGGTTGCAGCCGAGTGGATGTATTGTACTCTGAGGCTTGGCTTCAGTGAAATTTTACTGTGGCTTATGAAAATGGGCTTTGTTTTTTTTACTCTTTTAAATTATGGCAGATGAAAAATTCAACACAATGTTCTTTCTTTCCATTATGTGGAAGCTTGTGTTCTCCCTGCAGAGTTTTCCCGTTTGTCAAAAGAATGCACGAGTAATTGTTACGTATTACACATATAACTGCTCCTTAATGTTAGAACATTTATTACCTCTACAGAAAATCTATATCCACAATACTCCATGTATTACATAGCTGCACTGTGTGTATAGAGGCTGATTCCTGCAGACGTTTCAGCTGTGTAAAAACCTCATCGGATGGAAGTGACGACCAGAATGCAAGCAGTGATCTGTCCTGTTCTTTTCACAGTTATTTCTTATGGACAATAAAGTTATTTTCAAATCAATCCTGTTCTGATATACTTGAAATGAATACCTTCAACTCACTGCCACACAGCATGTGACTGTGACAGAATGTGTGAAGGCCAGTGCATCGTGCAACAGCAAGCATCTATGGAGAAGCATTCTACAGTGTAACGTCAGTCTCAATGTCTCATTTATGAAGATTTATTACTACTTCTTTCAATTGTTTTATTTTAATAACATGGTTAAATACAGAGCTGCATGAGTTGTTAATAATCAGATACATTCTTCATAATTATTTTACATCTATGAAGCTTAGCAATGTTTCCCTGTGACGGTGTCACTGAGGATTCACTGTTTCCTCATTCTTATTAGTTTTTATCAACAAATCAAGAACATCGTGAACAAAACTGCTCTACCTCAATCAACTACAATGATTAAGTGACGCTCACACATTATTAATACAGAATAATAATAAACCTCTACATAGATAAATTCACAGCTGTGAGCTTTTAGCATGTAGTACTTTGTGAGTCGTGTTTTCTGTTGAAGAGCGAACGCCACAGCCGGAATTGACTCCACTCGGTTGCCGTAGCGCCTGTCGCCATTTTCAAAACAGCTAAGCTTTATTGCGCACAGTTGTTCAGCAGAGGAGTTTAAATAAAGAGACGGATCGTTTGAATTATTCAAGGTAAAGACATCCTCTGAGTGGAAGCTGCATGTTGGACCGACGTTACGGCTTTAGTCAGTTACGACTGCTCTTGTATCCCAGTGACTTCGTTCGACTTGATATTAGTTATCATCAGTCGATGACATTAGCACACGTAGCTAAAGCTAGTGATCCTCAGCCTGCTAGCTTGTGTGTTGTACGTTTCTGACTCTTAGCAGTTGGTGACTAATAACATGTGAACCACTTGATTCGTAACGATGCGAAAACACAGTTGCTTATAAACTAGCATCTTCACAGTGGAGTTTAATATACAGAAAAGTAGCTTGTTACAGACACAGGATCATAAACATTAGCTGCTGATGAATATGTGGAATTCTTTCAATAATTCTGCAAATAACCCGCATAAGCGCAATCTGCGCTATTCTAATGATATCATCAGTGTTTTGTGCGTTTTGAATACCTACATTTAGTTAAATAACGAACCTGTTCATTTCTAAATTGTGCTTCGATGTGATTCTGTCCCTCCACACACCCACACAAGATGATAGAGCTTCCCAACTACAGCAGCCAGCTGATGCAGCAGCTGTGGGCCCTGAGGAAGGAGGGCCACTTCTGTGACTGCACCATCCTGGTGGGAGACAGCCCTCACCGAGCACACAAACTAGTGCTGGCAGCCTCCAGCATGCTCTTCAGGTAGTGTGACGATGGGATTTTAAAGATGACCTTGCAGGTGATTTCTTTATTAAGCAGAAGATTTGATGGCTTGGAAATCACGTTGAGCAGGTCTCATTCAAGTCCAGGTCCAGGTAGAATGACTATTATTGGTTTATCTTAGTGTGTCTGTTTGACAAAATCATTTTCAGATCTCAGCTCAAGATCCACTCACTTTTTCCAGAGCTAATGTAATATCATTTTCATTTACAAGTTGCAAGTTAAAATGTGAGTCTCTTGGGCCAGACGTAACCAGAGCCATTGCAGTACTGGATTTAAACATCTAATGTAATTTATGATATATCTGTGTGTTTAATCCGTGTAAATGTTTCTTCAACTTCCTCAAGTCAAATCTCAAACTTACTATAAGAACTGGACTCAGTTTCCGAGTCATTGATTTTGCTAAACAGTACTGAGCTGCTCTTCTTCTCTGTCAGGTCTCTCCTGGATGGCTCAGACACCATCTCCATCGACACGGCCGTGGTTTCCTCCCAGGAGTTTGGCTGTCTGCTGGACATGGTGTACACCGGCAAGCTGCCTCTGGGGAAACACAATGTCAGTCGCATCGTCGCAGCTGCAGACAACCTGCAGATGTTCGACGTCGCCGTTGGCTTTAAAAATGTCCTCACCAGCCTTGTGAACCGGCAGCCCCCTGTCCAAGTCCTTTCTGCACAGACTCCGAATCTCAGTGCAATCAACAAAGGCCAGAGCATGAACCCTGTCGGTTCAGCTTCATCCGGTAAGGATGACTCGACTTCAGACAAGATGGAGCAAAATACTGAGCTGAAGACAGAAAATAGTCAGGGTGACGGTGTGGACACAGACGGACCACCGTGTAAAAGAGCCTGTGTGGAGCCGTCTGAAACCACAGGTTGGTTTCAGAAAATTGACAAATGAGCCCAAAGCATGAAAACACTGAGTTAGCAAATCATTACCCACAGTCGTACAACACTATTTTCATGTTTGTCCACACAGAGCCTGAAACAACCAAATCACCAGCCAGTGTATCCAGTGACTCTGCCGCTGGTCTTCTGGAACATTCCGCTCAGCTTGTGGAGATCCTCACCAACGTGTCATCTGTCCTGGAGCTCCTGAGTCGAGCAGCACAGACCAGTCTGGATGAACAGCAGAGACAGGTAGAACAGATCGCTTCTTTTTTGACCTGCAGTTAAATCTTCAGATTTACCTGAGGTCACACGCAAAAAGCTTGATTCTGAACTGTTGTGGTGCATGGTTTGTGTTGTGGTTGTGCAGAATGCATAAGAGGAGGTGTAGTCATCATGAACTCGCTCGCATTTAAAACTTATCTTGAGGAGGACTTACTGAAACACTCAGGGCAGAAGGGGGCCGTGGTTTTTGATCCGTGAGCATTTTTATACAAGTATGTCACACAAGTCTTTTTAGAAGCCCAGGAAACTGATCTGACTTGCTGAATAGAGTTTAATATGGGAAAACAGCTGCTTGATCCTACCCCTCTCTGGTGTTTCATCCACTTTGTAGCTGCTACATATAATAAATTGCACCTTGATTATTTTTTAAATAAATGATGGGATATAAAAGATTCTTCTAACAAATAAAGGTCTGTCCTCAGTATCGCCCTGTCTTCAAATGCAGCTTTTCTGTGCAGTAAAGGAAAGAAGTAAGGACCCATTTCTGCTCCTGCCAGGTTGTGAGTCAGTGCTGTGAGGAGACAGATCCCAGCTCTGCGTTGGCGAAGCTGATGAGCAGAGTGAAGGAGGGGCAGCTCAGTGAGGGAGCGCTCTCTAAGCTGCTCCGAACTGTTCAGCAGGAAGCTTCTTCCTCCTTCCCTCTATCACTGGTCTCCCTGCTGGAGGAAGTGGAGGAGAACACACATGAGCCAACCGGTGACCAAACTGGAGGTGAGGAAGAGCACTGCATGGATATTTTTAATACACTGCTGTCATTTATCTCTTGTTGCTGGGATAATGGTCAAAGTCGGCTCCTTTTCTTTTCTCTTCTTTTCTTCTCTAGTTGAGTCAGAACAGCAGAATGGCTCCACAGGTGAAGAAAAGCAGGGGGAGGAGGGGGAGGAAGCAAACACAAAGGAGGAGACTGAAGATGATGACAAAGATGCAAATGCTACAACAGACTCTTCCTCGCCTCCCCCGTCTACCTCCCCCTCCCCCTCCAAGCCTTACTCCTGTCGCTGGTGTAAGAAGTGTTTCGCCTACAAGTGTCGGATGCTGGCCCACATGAAGTGCTGCTCCATGTCCCAGGAGTGCGAGCAGCAGTGTCCACAGTGCCCCAAGAAGCTGGCCAACCAGCGCGCCCTGCAGCGGCACCGGGCCGAGGCTCACCGCAACACGGCGCGCGTCAAGAAGAAGGTGGCCTGTGACCTCTGTGGGCGGACCTTCGCCCACCCGTCAGGTGAGAATGAGCTGTCCCGGGGGGGGGGGGGGGTTAAAGTCCGCAGGCCACTGCAGCAGTGTCACGTGTGTGCTCGCTCTCGTCCACATCCCAGGTATGATTTACCACAAACGCACAGAGCACTTTGAAGAGAAGCCGTTTGTCTGCGAGGAGTGTGGCGCAAAGTTCGGCGCCAACTCGTCTCTGAAGAACCACATGCGGCTGCACACGGGAGAGAAACCGTACCACTGCAAACACTGCGACATGAACTTCAGCGTGGCTGCTGCACTCGCTTACCACACCAAGAAGAAACACTCGGAGGGTACGACACACACACACGAGCCATAACAGTCAGGAAAATCTGTTGTCTGCCGTGTCTTTGTGTCCAGTCACCAATCAATTGTGCTGATTCTCTTTGTCTTCTGTTGTTTAGGGAAGATGTATGTGTGTCAGTACTGCAAAGCTGTCTTCGCCCAGTCTATTGAGCTGACACGTCATGTGCGAACACACACTGGCGACCGGCCTTATGTGTGTCGGGAATGTGGCAAAGGCTACAGCCAGGCCAGCGGACTCACTGTCCACCTGCACACCTTCCACAGTAAGAGCACAGACATTCACTGATTCAGGGATAAGAATATCAATATGACTTGATGTTTCACTGCACTGTGCCGTTCTGTCTCCAGACTTGTCAGAGCCCCACGACTGTCAGAAGTGCTGCCTCAGCTTCTCCTCGCTGGAGGAGCATCGGCAGCACATCCAGGAGTTCCACCCGAAAGAGTTCCACAAGTGTGCTGTGTGCAACAAGGTGTTCACCAGCGCCGCCCTCCTCGACAAACACAAGGTCACGCACACGGGAACGAAGCCCTTCAGCTGTGACATCTGCAACAAGTCGTACCAGGTGGGTCGCATGTGTTGTGCTTAACTGTTATGAAGTGCTCAAACATTGTGTTTTATATTTCATCGTCTCCGTTTCTGTTGCCATAGCAACTGTCAGGCCTGTGGTACCACAACAGGACTAACCACCCCGACGTGTTTGCTAGCCACACCCGGCAGCTCAAGACCCTGGTCCAGTGTGACGTTTGTTTCAAGTTCTTCCCCAGCGCCGCCAGCGTGGCCAAACACCAAGCTGCTGAGCACCAAGGTGAGGTTCACATCACACCAACATTCACGTTTCACGTTCAACAGTACTTACTAATCTGCTGTTATCCTCTACAGCTTTGAGAAAAACATTTTGACTGAAATACATAAACATACAGATCTCAAACGTTTCTGAAATGTGGCTTATTTTACTTCCCCAAATTTTTTAATTACTGGAGAAATGAATGGAAACTGGAAAATCCCTGCGAACCATCATAGTCCATAAAAACTGACCCTCGGCTGAGCCTGAGGGACACATCTGCTGCATTAGATAAAAAACCGGTGTGTGACTTCGGAGTAAAGGTGTTTGATGGACAGACAGACTTTCCGTGCTCCATCTCAGTGGCCCTTGCTGTGATATGTGCAGCCAGTGTATCAGGATGTTCTGTCTCTACCGCTCCAGGCTCGGCGGCGTCGGCGGTGCACTGCACGTACTGCCCGGCTGTGTTGGGTGGGGAGGAGGAGATGCAGGAGCACATGAGCAGCCAACACATGAGCCAGAGTGGGAAGACTTTCAGCTGCCCCCTCTGTCCCCTGACCCTCATCTCCCAGATGGAGCTGCAGGAGCACCTGCTCTCCTGCCACGTGGAGACAGCTGAGGAGCAGGAGGCTGAAGAGGACCAGGCCTCCACTTCCCACACGGTGAGGAGAAATGTAGTACACACAATAAGCTCTGACAGGCTGGCTGTTTCAACCTTCAGCTGTTTGATAGTGCACTGTAAAAAAAAACTTGTAATTTTTACGTAAAAATACTGGCAGCTGTGGTTGCCAATACAATGATGTAAAAAG
>JAUYWH010000022.1:2208465-2270577 GCA_034779795.1 Ctenopoma multispine | reverse complement strand
TTTTCTATTTACATTTTTTTAATGTCGGTATTTTACAGCACTTTACTGTTAATTTCACAGCCATTTTTTACAGTGTGACAGATACTCATCACTTCAGTTTTCAGATAGCACATAATAATTAGCTCAACAGTAAATGTAATTTACCAGTCTCTAGAAGAAGCAGCATGTAATCTGATAAGCGTCCACGAGGGATGCCACTTGATTTGGCGCTGACTGTGTCTAAAACTGTGAGAAATAAAGGAATTATGTGGAGTCAGTAGGACCAGAGCTGTGTAGCTGCTTCTTATCTCTGTATCCTGGGCGGAGTCCAGGATACATTAGCTGCTACTAGCATAGCACACCTGGATGTCAAACCAAACTGTCGGCCGTCAAGTTGGGTTGGGGAAGCGTAGGCGCCGCGGTTTGTCCACGTCCATTCATCTTTGCTTCTGACCACATCTAGATTTCTTCTCATCCAATCAGGTGATTTCAGCAGGTGATGAGGGGGCGGAGTCGGTCATTTCCGAAGAGCATGCACAGCAGGTGTTAGTGGCCCTGGCAGGTGGAAGAGAGGGGGGCTCGGCTCCAGAGGTGGTGGAGGTCAACATGTACGATCTGCTCAACAGCTCCGTTACCTTCATCTGCGAGAACAAACCATCAGGTCCCGACGCTTAAACCATGAACTTTGACCCACGGACGATCACTCTGGACACTGAGCATATTTACAGTTGTATTATCTCATCATTTACACTACAGCACCAGTTACAACTGACAGAATTCACAAGCCAAGGACTCTTTGTGGCCACGTTTAGACCAGTAGAATGATTTCACCGTTTCAAATAAACACGAAAACTAACACGACTTGACCTTGTCTGTTTCTGCAGTTACATTTCCCATGCTCTTCCTCTCAGCCCCAAGCCCACTGGTTCCTACTGGACATGCAAACCTTTACATACGCATAACAAATGTAGTTTTTATCAAACGTTACTCAAACCAAATGAAACACTGCATTTGCTATTTTCACCAGCAGCTTCATCTCCATTTGGTGCTCCACGAAGTACTTGTGGCTTCAAGATGGTGCAGATGGGATCCAATTCCACATGGTACTGGAAAAGATGCTGAAACATGAAGCTAAAATGTAGTTTCTTTGCATTCATGACTGTTTTCTGCTAAACTGGTACAACCAACTGGATTCTGTGTGTGTGTGTATGTGTGTGCGTGGTTTTAAACGTCAGGGAAAATACAAAATATAGGAAATTTAAATTACTTCATCAAAACCAATACTGGAGTCTGGATATTGTTTAGAACTAGTACAGATTTGGTGGATAGAATTTCAATACAATTTCATATGTTTATTACAGAACATTGACATGTAGCCGGATGCCAGATCAGATAAATACAAACTTACCACCTCCACTCTGGTCACATCATAAACAGGACCATACAGCAAAGTTCAAAGATCAGCAAAGAGTAGTGATGTCAACACAAACATATTCATGAGCAGGTCAAATGTGTGTCCTAAAAAAGGAGCATTACAGTTTTCACACTGGTACAAGAACAGAAAAAAGTAGCTTTTCTCTTTTTGTACTTGTAGGGTTTACATAGGCTGGAAAATGAGCTGGGTAAAAAATCTATCATGTAGCAACCTTAGTTATGCTAAAGGACAGCAAAATGTAGAATCCAGCACCGAGATGAGCATCTGGAAGGTAGACTGCTGACTGGTGTCTGCATAAGTGACTGAGTGAACAAGGATCAGTACCAGCCACTAGATTTTTGTGCAGCAGGCAATAGGAGCCCCCACCTCCCGTATCCCACCATGTTTTAACTGTTTAGGGCTTTCCTGACCTGAAACAAAATCTGCACAGAATAAGCAGCCCTTTTTCCTGTCAACCAGTACTATCAGTACTATCAGCACTTTCAGCACGCTCTGTATGCAGTATAAAAGGGCTTCTTCAATGGTTTAAATTGTGGACATCTAAAAGTAGGTAAGAGAGTGCATACTGGGGGGCAATGCACTAACGAATACCGTAAGCCCTATCTAAAAAGACGACTTCAAAAGAGGAGGTCCTGTCACAGTCACTGTTAGCTGGAACCAGGCTTTGCAGGTATTGCACAGGTTCAAAGTTTTAGCTTGTGTAAGTAATGACAGCGTTGGTTTAAAATGTTAAAATCTGTAACTGTGCTCTCAGAGACTGACAGAGGACACAGAGTTTAGGCTTGAGGCCAGAGTACATTCAGTTTTTTTCCATTGATTTTAAAAGCAAACAAAACCAAGCGGAAAGCTACAAACTAAATACAACACGAATGGCAGCTCGGAAACTACAGGTGCTACATGTAGCTTTTTCACACTTTATTATGGATTAATGTGCTGATTTTAAACCAGGCTCAGTGAGGAAACTTCTGTTGCTAATGTTTTCCAAATTAAGACGACAACTCCCATCAGGTCCCTTTGTTGCTTAGACGTTTAGTCAGTGTTCAGACAGACCTTATCAGAAAACAAGGTCTTATTTGTAACGCTGTCTCAGAATTCTTACCGTGCTCTATTAAAGCTGCATTCATTGATTTGTCAGCAAAGGAACAGAAGCATCTCCATAATGACTCAATTGCCCACTAAAGCTGCTAATGGCTAACATGTTAAACTGTTCCTATTTAGAATTTCACATCCAGCAGGCACGGAGCCCTGAAAATGTTAAAAAACACTTTTGACCTGACTTTTTTGCAAGAAGGGCACTCGAGTGCTAAGACCCCAAGTCTTTTCTCTGGCTTTAGGACTCATTCCTACTTGGTGCAGAGCTTTTTGGTCAGCTTAATAAGAGCCATGAGACTGAACCAACATCTTCATGATTGATAGATGGCTTCTATATGAAAATGCTTCATTTAGCCCCCGTAATAAGCCAAGACACAACACAGACATACCACAGATGAATAAATAAATAGAATGTACAGGCTGGTATAGAATCATCCACAGCACCTTAGTCACTGAAGCTGTGTAGTACGAGCTTCACATTCCCACAGAAACTACACTGCACTGTATAAATAGTGCAAAGCAGCAGATAAAAGTAGTTCAGAAGTGTCCACCAGCCCCAGGTATGGGACTTCCTCCAGTTATCTGTCAAGATAACCACCCTCTGTCGTGTGATGTTTCATGTGTGTTTGCATTGGCATGGTAACCAATGTAAGGAAATTCTTTAAGAAGTCATTTGCTGCGTCTTGCTTCAGTTCTTTCACTGACAACTAGATGCTGGTTCTTCAAGTGCAGGAGGAACCTGGGTTACAAATTTGAATTTGGGTTGATTTGAGTACACAACATCTACTGAGTTCATTATTTTGTAGCCTTGAAGTATTTATTTCATTCTTCTGATCACTTGTGTCAGCGTTCCATCTGAAAATACAGCTAGGGATTCCTGAAAATCCAATATGACCACCAACTGACTGAAGAAGATCTGGGTCATTCTTTAGGATTCTTAGGTGGTGATCTTCTTGCGAGGCAGGTAGGCATTAGTGATCTGGTTCATCACCACCAGGGCAGGGAAGAGTGGCAGGAGCAGGAAGGCCCACCAGGCCACCCCTCTTACCGTGGCCTGGAACCAGTCTGAGAACATGGCTGACATCACAGTCACCATAGAAAGCAGATAGACCACCAGGCCACAGGTGGCATGGTACAGCTTCAGTCTGGGCAGAGAGGAGGAGAGACGGAACAGCTTGGGGAACATCACGCAGATACCGCATGCTGCTTGGAGCCCGGTGGCGGCCAGAGTGCAGATGCCCAGCAGGCTGTGCCAGCTGACCAGGTGGGGGAGTTGTGACACATTCTTGCTGGCCACCATAAAGCCTACCCCAGTGCCTGCTGCTATCAGGACCAGAGCCTGACAGAACCAGTGGAGACGGATTTTACCTTTCCGAGATTTGAAGCAGAAGGGAGATCCCTCAGCTGAGAAGAGGAGGATGCCTTCAGTCATACACAGGCAGTACTGCAAGAAACAGGAAAACAATGAATCGCCTGCATTGTTCAGCAAGTAGAAGCAGACACACAGAATGAGGTGAGGCCGAAGAATAAGTTATAAGTCATAAGTCATTATTTTCTTATATCAGGATGACACCTGCTGTGCTTTGTGGCTCTCACACAACGGCCGCTTGCTGAACGGGAAGAAGCACATTTACCATTTACTGTTTTCTACCAGTGTGAATTAACGGACAGTTCTTTATGATCTTTTATATTTTATGATCGAGCAGGTTGTAAACAAACAACTCTTTTTGAGCTCTCCTGAAATCTGCGAAAAAGGGCAGTGAAACTGTGTGCACAGCGCTATAGTAAATATGGTAGACCCCAGTCGAACCAAGATGGTTTGCAAACAGACAGATTGGTTAATAGTTAACTCTCTATATAGGTTCTGATGTTGTATCTTACTGCTTCTGTTATTTGTCCAGCCAAACTTTGCTGTGGTCACATTTCTGTATTCCCAGGTCTCAGCCATCACAATATGCTTGCTGTTCACTCACTGAAGGCAAGACTGAAGGCAGAAAGACCCCGAAAGAAGCAGCAGCTGAAGGCAGCTGCAGTAAAGACCTGGCTCGGTATCTTGAAGGTGGAAACCCAGCACATGGTCTTGTGACATTCATATATTCATGTGTGTAATTATGTGTTACACTGGTACTACAGTAGCTCTGTTTAATGGCTGCACTGCTGTGTAGCTGGTCTCTTAGAATGCTGTGCACCAGGCCGTGTAATGACTTATAAATAGCCTTCTATTGTTATGCTGTGAATTCATCTCTGAAGAAGAAAGGCGCACATGTCAATCAAAGGCTTACAGCTCAAAGGGAAGAATGGTTCCAGGAGACAGGAGAGGTGCAGTGTTTGTATGGTGCAACGTTCCGGCTGACATACCGTGATGACGCATCATAAGTGTCATCACGGCGGACTGACACAACCCCGACACCAACCTGTAAGCCAGTACAGCGTAACAATATCTGACACGGTGATGTCGGTAACGCTCTCTCCCTCCAACCCCTCCTATCTATTATTCACAGTGGAAAGAGGATGGTGGCACAAAGACAGTGTGTCGACATCTTACACCAGAGTTCCTCTGAACAAATACTTCTTCTCTTACTGTAAACTTAAAGGATGTTCAGTCAGCTTGGTTTTATGACTGTATTTGTTCTGACTGTTTTCAGCTGTGCATTTGAGGCTCTAGTTTGAGCAAAGTCGTTCCTTCAGTCAGGCGCGCCGTCCTTTGGGACAAGCCTATAAAGAATGAGGAAGTACACCTTGCAGAACTTGTTCATTTTGAAGCTAGTAGCAGAGAGAGATTTGAATACAGTCAAAGGTAGAGGGAGGTTTACTGTCCTTCATATACATGAACTCCCCAAACTGGACCCACCGGAAGGCGGTGGAACATCAGTGGAGTTGTTAGATCTTTATCAGAGTAGATTGATGATTGTGAAGAGAAGAAAGAAGTGTGTGTGTGTGTGTGTGTGTGTATCTAGGAGACTTGTGTAAACTGTGAACTTACTGCGACAGACATACACACTGGATGCCAGGAAAACAGACCTGGAACAAAGACAAATGTCAGTAAACATCTTACTATCTACAAAAAAAGCTGATGGAAGCTTCAGGGTCTGTAATCACAGAAGCGTTGATGCTGGTAGTAGGAGGGTTTCAGCAGTAACCTCTGATCACCAGTGATTATCCTGATGACCGCTGTGGGAACAGTGGGAGCAGATTTCCCAGTGACCTGACTAAAAGCAGGCATGAACTAAAGCAGACATGTAGCTAGCAACTAGAGCAGCTTTCATTTCAAAGTCTTTACACAGTCTAAGGAGAAAAACCGAGCCTTACTGTCAGTAGGTACAAAACATGAGTAAAGAAGAAACCAAACTAAAGCCACAGACTCTTAAGCTACAGCAGCTTTTCTGACGATGCTAAATCAAGACAGTGTTCTGGAATCATCCGTAGCTCGGTCCGTGTTTCCACTCACTTGTTCCGGGTCTGGACAGCAGGGAGAGGGTGAGGGTCAGGCCCAGGCCGGTGACATGAGCCGCTATCACCGCCGCCCTCCGCAGCCACACGTACAGCCAGAATTCCCGCATCCCCAGCCCCTCTCCCACCGGGCTGTACTCCACATCCGACCGCATGCCGCCGAGCCGCGCGCCCGGCGCGTCAACCAGGTGCACTGAAACGGTGACCGGCGGCGCGTGAGCTGTCAAGACGCTGCACGAGCTCCATAATCACACAGCGGTACGAAGAGGAACGAACATCCGTCAACATGTCGCTGCAGTCAAGCGACACGCGGCGACACGCGGCGACACACTGAGCTTCCGGCGTGTCCACAGTCACATGTTGGTGTTTATGGGCCTAAGAAAACTCCGCGTCCAGGAAAGACACGTTTTGAAAGGAAACTCCATCGACTTCCGGCCAGTGTAGTTTTTACGAACTTGATAAAACCGACGAAGTAACGCGGCCACTTTGACAGAAACTGAATCATATACTCGGACAGTTTGTCGTGTGGACCTGAAACAGCATCCCAGTGCTGAGTTTCTCTAATATTTATTAATTTAAAAATTGTTCTGCTCTGATTGTTGATGGTTTGGTTTTACTTCCTGCTTTGCTTGTCATTGTCATCGCCGAAGAGTATGAAAAAATCGAGATGCTTCTCTCCCATGTCCTGCTTTTCTGTGTAGTCCTGAACTGCAGGGCACATTTAGCCCCATCAATGTATTTATCCCATCATATTACATTTAGGATTATGGCCTGAGCATTTCATCTGCTTACTTTCTCATCATTTCAGTATCAGCTAGTATAAAGAAACCCTCTTTGTTGCCTACTCTAAAAAAGTCACAACAAAAAAGTCTAATCATTTTTGATTTTTGAATGTCAGCTAACAAAAATGTAGACACACGATACATTTCAGTTACTTTATGATCAATGTAGCTGAACTGATTTGTGATAAACATGCTACAGTTTCTCCTGAAACTTCTCAAACCTAAAGTAGAAATTTATTTCAAGTGTACTCAGGTTCAGGTTTCTAATACGTTCAGGGACAACAGGATGCAGCAGCACACTGTGGAGAGTTTAAGAAAGAATGTCTTAAAGAAAGTCACAGAAACCAGGTGTAAATTACATTTTTAATTCATTTTTATAAACCAACATATTTAATTTAGCAGCATAACCGATGGTCTTGAGGTATTTCTAAATCCATACTCTGAATTTCATCCCACCCTCCCACTCCCAGTTCTCCCACATTCATCCAGACAACAGCAAACACACACAGACACACACACCCCGTGATGATTCACACCCACAGATCCATACAGCACAAACTCTGCACATACAGACACAACCTGACATACTCAAACTTGAGTGTGTGCACAACAGACAAAAGACACACACACCCCCACACACACTTGAGTCCTGTTGCTTCAGTCTTGGACTGAGCAGAGCTGGCTCCCTCATAGTGGCTTGTAAGGCAGGCACACTTAATGGTGCAGTTTTGGCTGTGGGGGGAAAAAGAAACATTTCAAATTATTATTGTGTAAACTGACCTGTATATGCACTTCCAAAGTGTACAACAAGGGACAGGAAAAATAAGACCCAGAATCACATGATTACATGAGATATTTCTTTCACACTGAGGAACTTTTTAAAGTTAACACACTTCAGTTTGGGGGATCTGGGAAGACTTCTTGGCATAAATCAAGGACTGTATGTGGAAAATAAAAGTGGACAGTTCACTCTGAGTCCTGGTTAAAAGGAGGTTAAAGTCATGACATGCCACTGTTACCATGGAGACAAAGCCTGTGGGTAAGGTGACTTTTTGAGACCTGAAGATCTTACATTTTTAATGTTTTGCAACCTGCGTGCTAAAGTAGTGTAGCAGTAGGACTAACGCAGGCTTTACTAGAGTCATGATTAAGTTGTAAGCAGCAGCTCTCAAACCAATTCCTGACATTTTCTAATTAGTGACTGATTTGTATTTGTAACTTAAACATAACAGAAAAGGACACACACAAGGATACTAGCAACAAGCTTCAACCCTGAAGGAGAAAAGCTTCATATTGTAGAATGTCTCGTCTCTCCACTGTGCTGTTAACTTCCTTCCTTTCTCTTCTAAACTCACCTTCTGTGTGCCCAGTTTTTTCTCCACACTCCCAGCCAGGCCCCCACCTTTACTGTCCTTCCAAGGGTAGAAGTTAGAGCGGGGTGAGGAGGAGGTGGCAGAGCTGGAAGAGGAGGAGGAGGGCAGGCGGTGCGCTGAGAGTTTGGAGGAAGGTGAGTGCTCGTCCATGCCCCCCCCCTTGCGTTTCTTCACCAGTCCCTGGTGCTCGAAGCCCCTCCCGCTGCCCTGTCCATGCAGTCCTGAGTCCCCCACGACAGCCCGGCTGTGGGAGTTGTTGCTGGAGGAGGAGAGGTCTGGCGGTGATGAATGGCCCAGAGGAGGGTGTGTCCGTCTGTAGGTCCAAACCGCCTTGGCGGCTGGTGAGTGGGACTCTGAAGGTGAGGGCTGGGGCCGGGGTTTGCTGCTGGGGGAAAGTGTGCCATTGGTCTGTCCGTGTGGGAGAGGTGAGGGAATGGGGGCTTTAGAAGATGAAGATGAAGAGGAGGCAGTGGAGGGTGGCCGGCCCCTGTCCTGGAGGATGATGCAGTTCCTGTCAGGGCCCGAGTGCTCCCCTTCCTGGGATGGGGCTTTGCGCTTGCGGAGGGCAGCTGCAGCGGCAGCCTCTTCTCGCAGCTTTAGCATCTGCTTGCTGGGACGTCCCACTGGATTCTTGGTTCGCCCAGAACCCACCTGACGGGCTGCCATCGGCTTCCCAGGGGACACCAGATGACCACCACCAATGCTGCTGACACTGGCCCCGGAGTTCTCTGATTGTATGGCTGTGGGGGGTCTACCAGGACCACGACTGGAAGAAGATGAGGATGCCATTTTGAGGGAGGAGCTGATGTGACTTCCTGTGCGCACCTTAGAATGTAACGAAGATGATGACATGGTAGCTATGGAGGAGGGAGATGAAGAAGCGATGGTCTTGGCTGAGTGAGGTGGAGCCTGAAGGTCTGTGGCTTGAGGTATTTTTCTGGAGAGAATAAGTGAGGGAAAAAAAGTCACTTTAAACAGCAACTTCTGAGATCCAATTACTCTATGTCAAAATTTCAAACAAACATTCTTTCTATGCAACATTTTCAGGCTGCATTGTGATAAATAATTACCAGAATTTGAAGCTAAGTTGGTTCAACATTAGTAAACAACAGCACAAGACAAAAAATAATTAATTACATAAATGATTAGTCAATGTAAATTATTGTCATACATCAATTTCTTGCTGTAAAAGTTTTTAAATATAAATATTTTAAATTCAAAGTTTGGCAGATGAGTGAACCAATGAATAACTGAGTTCAATAGGCAGCCTTGTCTAGTCCTTCTTTCTAAGTTCTGACAGAACCATTTAGTTCAGTTTTAATAAATATTACCGTCAAGATTATTTTCTGTTCTGTTATGTGTTGAATCACATGTAGCGTACAGTATGTCTTGTGTCTGCCTGTGCTGAAGAAACACTGAGGTAGGATTTGTACAGATCTATACAGTATGTGTTTATGATTTGCTCTAACGCTGACTCCACTGTGATAGCAACAGTTTTAATTATGGCCCAACAACACAAACACAAAACCTTAACTTTGAAAATGAAATGAATGTCTTTTCAAGAGCCCTAGTTTATACACACTGGGGTAATAGTAATAGTGATGTATCAGTTGTAGTCACGGATTTTAACAATTTAATAGAATATGTCTTCATCCACTCAACAGCTGAACTACTTATCCTGTTAAAAGTCGTGAGGTGCTGGTGGTGATTTCAGCTGTCACTGGACAGTTGACCAGTGCAAAATAAAATGTTACAAACTAGTTCTCCCTTCAGTTTTTTTGTATGTCAGTGGTTTGGTTTAGCTGTCTCCACTGTTACTATGTGGGAGTTGAGGGTATAAGACTTACCAATACCAATACCAATTCTTTTGATCAGAATAAGTGCCCATGTTTGCACGATGTTCATATTAGTGCTCTTTTGTTAATCCAATGCTGAATCCTACACGGTTTGTGCCTGATAATCTGGCACCTAACCAGCTGCACAGATATGCAAATTTGCCAGTAACCATTGTCTTCTTTTGAGCGCATTTCCTCTGTGTTTGAACGTATTTGTAAATGCACTCAATATCAACTGAGAGTCGGGGAAGTCAGTCTCCATCTTTCTGCCAAAATCAGAGTCTTTGCCACTGCTATTCTGGGCAGCAGAAAACACCATCTGTTTCATCTATTAGTGACTAAGCAGTGGGTTACACTTAGATTTATCTGCTGCTGTTACCAATACACAGGACGTGATGCTTTTTTCCCCAAGTTTATACTGGATGAGAAACTACCAACAAACCAAAAATGGGTATGAGGTTGAAAGCAAGTGGTTTGTTCCAAAAATAATCACCACCACAAAGCGATTCTAACATGTGTAGGCATGTCATGCGTCTAGTAGTAGTGATCTTTTTCAGAGATTAGAACCAGCTTGATACACCGAGCAGAATGACCAGCTGATTCTGCCTCACTGAAAACTTTTGGTTTATAATGATCAGTTGATAAACGGATTGTGTAGTAGTCACTTCTACGCTTTTTACATTTAAAGTGGATAAAATTAGCTCATTGAAAGATGTGAATATTCTCATTCAGAAAAGTATTCAGACCCCTCAGTATCATGTAGTAAATCCCAAACCCTCTTTGGATTTGGGCAGCTTATCCCTTTCTTCCTGACAGATCCTCCTAGCTCCATTAGATCAGATGGGAAGTGTGAACAGCCATCTTCAGGTCTCTCCACAGATGTTCTTTGGGTTCTGTGAGGTTTAAGTCTGGGTTCTGTGAGGTTTAAGTCTGGGTTCTCTGAGGTATAAGTCTGGGTTCTCTAAGGTATAAGTCTGGGTTCTGTGAGGTATAAGTCTGGGTTCTGTGAGGTATAAGTATGGGTTCTGTGAGGTATAAGTATGGGTATAAGTATGGGTTCTGTGAGGTATAAGTCTGGGTTCTGTGAGGTATAAGTCTGGGTTCTGTGAGGTTTAAGTATGGGTTCTGTGAGGTTTAAGTCTGGGTTCTGTGAGGTTTAAGTCTGGGTTCTGTGAGGTTTAAGTCTGGGTTTAAGTCTGGGTTCTGTGAGGTTTAAGTCTGGGTTCTGTGAGGTTTAAGTCTGGGTTCTGTGAGGTTTAAGTCTGGGTTCTGTGAGGTTGGGTCACTCAAAGACAGCGATTAAAGCCACTCTAGCATCATCTTTCCTGCATGCTTCAGGTGCTCTTGCCTTTGCTCATAATAGGGCTTTGAGTTCTTTAGTTAGTTTCATTAGACCACACGAGTCTTCCACACTCAACACACAATTTTGAGGGATCCAGCAAAAGGCTTGCCTACTTTTGTAAATGAATGACTTCAACACAAAACAGAATAAAGAAGATCTGAATAAGTACATACAAGGTAACCTTAGCTACATAAATGCTAGTAAGAAATAGTAACTAAGAATTAGCACCAGAAAAGTGAGAGAAATCAGAAAGCTGAGCTCAGGTTTCTTACTTCCAAAGATGGGCACTGATGTGCTGCTCCAACATGCTACTGAGAGCAGACCTCAGGTGGTGAAGTCTCCTGTCAAATGTGTAAATGCCATGACCCAATGAGTGGCTGCCAAATGAACACACCTGTAGAAAGGAGACGAATTGTAAATGTGTTATAGTAACAGACAAATGACAATAGTACCATTATCAAGGGTTACATTTCATTAGTGTGTAGTTTCTAAGTATTTCTGTGTAAAACAGGATCAAAATAATCTTTGCAGGGAAAACATGTGGAACAGCCTGTATACAGTGAAAACACTGACTCCAAACGCAATTGAGAAACACTGTGTTAAGACTGACAGTTAATTCAGTTATCATTCTGTATTAACATAAGCTTTGACATGGAGGCATGTAGGCATTAACCCTAACTGGCAGGAAAAGGTTTGGCAGACATTATTGGATTTGTATAATGAAATGTAAAACACTGAATACCAAAACGTAGAAAACCTTCCTCATTCATCTGTAATACTGTAATCCGCTGTTAAAGCATCTAAAACGTAATCACAACTAACGTTTACTACTCAATCAGTGTTTAATCTGAAACTTTACATCTGTTTTTTTCAATAATTGGATTGTGGGTGGTTTAAATTGATCCTGCAACACCTCCCAAGTTAAAACATCTTAACATATGTTTTTGTTCAGTAAACCAATAACTCGTGCTTATATTTGGCTTCTCTAAACTCAAGAGAACTACAAATGGCCAAGCAACAATGGCTTTCCTTAGAAGCGCTCTACAGTCTAGAAAGTCTATTCTTGTCCTGAGAAAGGAAGGTTAGACATGCTGCAAGTGGAAGCAATAAGAACAGAAGATGTGGAAGGACCAAGTGCACATCTCTCCAAAAAGACAAAAACTTAGTGAGACACAGATGCCTCACCGTCCTGAATGGTTGCATTACTGATTAAAACAAGAGAGAAAGTGAGCACAGACACTGTATAGAGGACTCAAGACAACTAGCCCCATGGACAAAGTTGCCAAGATCAGAAGAAAATTTTGCAGTGGGCCAAGATGCTCAAACAGTAAACTTGAGTTTTGTGGACTGATGAGTCCAAGTTTGAGGTTTTTGGATCCAACTGAAGAAGAAACAGTACAGAGCTCAGATACAGAGGTCATGAAAAGACAATAGATGCCTGCTTAACACCATCAGTGAAGCACAGAGGTACAAATGTAGTGATGTGAGCATTCTTTAGCAATGGGAGAGTGGGTGATTTACATTGTGTGCAAGGCATCCTCGATGAACATGGACCCCATCCATACCACAGAGACTTGCTATTCTTTCTGGGCAACAACTGATGGGGGATAACTTTGCAGCAAGACGATGACCCAAGTTTTGTAAGAAATATTTGGAGAAGAAAGTAGTTGCTGGAATAGTCTAAATGATGCATTGGCCAGCTCAATCACTAGATCTGAACTCCATCGAGCTAGTGTGGGAGAAACGGGATCGAAGAGTTGAAGAACACTGCCCAACAAGCACAGCAGACCTTTAGGAGGTGCTGAAGCAGAACTTTGAAGAAGTCACACCTGAACAGAATGCCCCAGATTCTGTGCTCAAATATGCTTAAAAAAGGATTTGAAATCACAAACGATAATGAAAATACATAAGTGTGTAGGTTTTCACAAACTTCTTCTTGCCAGTGTATCTGTGCTCGTTGGAACTATTAACAAAAAAAAAAGCTATTTACTCTGACTTCAGCTGTATAACTCAAAAGTGGAGATACTGTGTTGGTTGATGTATAAGGATACACTGGACCAGTGTGACCAGCATTACAGAGTTTCTACAATAGCATTTTTCAGAATGAGATCAGGTTCAATATGATAACCCGTCCTCAACAAGGACAGTTTAGCACCACTGTTCTCAAGTTTGACCACCATTTATGAGCTGCCTCATGTGCTTGCCAACTACAAAGATAAGTTGTAGTTTTGTTTTATTAATAGATGTTATCAGTTAATGTGTATATATTGTAATCTGGAGAAGGATAATGATAAAATGTGCTAATCATAGCTCAGAGTTTGTCTTTGCACATTAGAAGAAAGACAGTAAGTAAGAGGATGCTGAGATTATTCAGTGTCTGTTTCAATCACTAGCTTTTTCTTCTGCTTGACAAAAACAACTGTTTTCCAACACATTATTCATAACTGGATAAGATCACAGCATATACATGTAATATTAATTTCATACTTCCTACTCCCTGTAAATCAGAAAATACAATACTTTGAACATAACTTTATGAATTTGCTATGGGCCTCAAAGCCCTCAACCAAATACTACAGCTTTCAACTGTTTACCGCTAATGGTTTGGGATGCACAGCAGAAAAAGGGAACTCGATGGGCTCCTCAGGTCCTTCTGCATCACTTTCATCACTAGAGATTCGTCCGTAGACCAGAGGAGAGGGGGCTCTGAGACTTCCCTCATCCTGCCGCTGCTTCTCCTCCTCTGGGGTGCTGTCTGATACAGCTGTTGGCCGACTAAAAAAAGAAAACAAATCAAATCAAGTGTCAACTTGTTTAATTATTTCCTGTTTTCTTTTATTTATTTCATCATGTATCTGCCAGGGTTTGAAAATTAACAATCTATAATCATGCCACGACAGCTCTAGCCATCTGAAGACAGTGAGTACAATGAACACGTGATCAGCAACCTGGGCAGCCCACCTTCATCGAACATCTGTCTCTACTATGACAGGAAGTTAAGAGTTGCTATGTGGCAGGTGTAGATTCTCATTTAATAATACTGACATTTCATGTTGCTCACAACAGGAGGCAGCGAGGGGAAAAAAAGTGAGCAACCAAGCTCAGTACAATATGAGTGTGTGAACACAAGAGAACTGAAACTGAAAGGAGCTATAATAAGTCCTTATGCAATTTAATAATTTTAAATGTGTTGTATAATGGTGAAGTGACTGGAAGTGTAGAGTGCAGTCTGTGAACGTTGAGAACTACAGTTTAACCTAGACAGTCAGTCAGAGGGTTAAGTATGGGTTGTTCAGTAGAGTTCAGTAGATTTGCAGCACGTGTCTGCTGTATGACAGCACTAAGTAAGTAAGAAGCTGACCACGCATGACTGCAAACTACCTGATCAGTTATGAACAACTGTTGTTACTATTTGTGAGTGGGCAGTGTAGCTGTAGCTAAAACGTCTGAACACTGGGATGCAAATATTTAGGCTTTTTATAAACTGTTTTACTATATTTGATCAAAGTCATGTCAAAATGAAAGTTTATCATCTCTAGAAATTACCTGGTGATTGGCTTTAACACTTGTGTACGCATTAGCTTGAGTAAAGCTCACCAACCTAAAAGCCGGGAGGCTGGCCAGAGGTCTCCTGCAGTGTGGAGTGCCAGATTGCTCCCTGGGGGCTTCTGGGCTGGGGGATCGTCCAGTGGCGGAGCCTCCCTCCAGCGACTGGGAGCTTTTCTCTCGTACCTTTGTTTTGAGCTCGGCTACCAGCTGATCGAAGTTCTTGCTTCGGCCTACCACCTTTCTCCGCTGGTGGATGGAATGAATCTGAAAAACAGGATGCCAATTAGGCTGGATGCAAGGGGCTTAACAGGCATCACACCGTACATAAAAAGATAATGACCATATCAATTATTTTTTAAATAGTTACTTAATGACTTGTTCTATTAAATCCCAATATAAATACAATATTTTCAACTTTCAGTCATGAACGTAGTGTACTGCAGTTCAATCTGCAGCATAATCAAACAATATGAAACGGCTCCATTGAATATTTAAAACAAAAAAACATTAAAAAACATTCCATTAAAATGAAAACTATGAAGGAAATTAATTATTTAAGGAAAGATGTATCGTTTTTATTTGTTGTTGTTTATATATTACTTATTTTATTAAATAGTTTTTATGTTCCCTACCCTAGAGAGCAGGTATAAGATGCAGCCTGTTTCCATGTCACTCCTATCATTTTTTGTTAACCATCCTGTCTTTACTGAGCTGGATGTGGCCTTTCTCACACACTTCCTCTTTCACACACCCACCAGTCACCATATAAGGACTCTTCCTGTGCTGGGAGCCATTTCACTGCTCAGTATCAGTCAGTGCTGATTAGCAACAAGGGGCCGTGCTGTAGCTTCATTCATTTGAAAACATCTACTATCACACATTGCTATCACCCCTTTTACCCCCCCACTTTGCTCTTTCAATGATGATTACATTTTCTTCAGTGTAAAAGTGCGTTACCATTCGTTCCCATCATGCTTAAAGACCTAGTCAGACCAAGTATCTAGACTGTGATTGAGTTTTTATGACAAAAAGGTGGCGGTGTATAAAGGCAAAATCATAACTGTCACTGTGCAGATACTTCTGGGCCTGACAATTTATTCCAACATTAAGATCACATTGCGATACAAATTGGTAAACAAGAATCTTACTGTTACATATTCATCATATAATGACCAGGAGTGCTTGTAAGAGTAACCTGGAGAGAATGGCCTTTATTAGCTAGGTGACCAATAACCCACTGCTCACTCTAAGCAATGTTCAGAAAGTATCTAAAAATCTACAGAGCTGACCAGAAGGATGACCATCTCAGCAGCACTCTGTTTTTGTGGCCTTTGTGGTATAGTGTATAGATGGAAGCAAAAACACCTGATGTTAACACGTATCTACTGCCCTGTCGAATTTAGCCGGCTTAATGTAGACATAGTCCAAGTTAACCTCACATTCTGAGCTCGCACTTTAAACTGGGAATCTACCACAGTCGGATAACAGTTCACCTAAAATTAAGAGGAAATTATTAATTTAACTATATAATTCAACTAGCTGAACCACCTTTTGCATAATTTACTTCCAGCTAACGCTTCCTGTTGCTGTAGATCAGGCCTGCACAATGTCCAGGGCGAATTTGACATCTGGTGTAAACAGTTTGAAGTTATTCCACAGCATTTTTATTAGGTTGAGGTCTGGGCCACTTCATAAAGAGGATTTTGTTTTTGAAGTCATTCTGTAGTAGATTTACTTTAATATTTAGGGTCATTGTCCTGCTGCATGGCCCAACTTCTTCTGGGCTTCAGCTCGCAGACAGACACACTGACATATCCTGTAGCATACCTAATAAAATCGGGAATTCACCATCTTGCATGATGACAAGGACAATTCATTTTCTTTTTTTCCAAGGCATCTTAGATGATAATGTCAGGGTGGGTGAAAGATAAAGCTCTGAAGTCGGGTGATGTAGCAGGACAATGACCCCAAACATCCACGTAAATCTACTACAGAATAACGTCAGAGCAATTTACACCAGCTGAATGTCTTAGCTGAAACAGTTCTGTGAGGAAGAATGAATAAACGTCCTCCTGGACACGTCCACAGCTACAGGAAGTGTTGGTTTTAAGTTATTGTTGCCAAAGGTGGTTTAACCAGTTGTTACAACACAGTTTCACTTACTTTTATATCAGCATCCCTCTGTATGTTAAATAAGTGTGTCTAACAAAGATCATAAACTGTGTTTTTTTAGCTTAGAAATATTGTATTTGTTGATATTTGTGACTTTAGTAAATATCCAATCACATTTCACAACTAATTTATACCCAAAACAAAAGTTTAATTCCTTTCCGTTTCACATTTTTTATCTCAACATAGGAACATTACCTAAAAATTACTTTTGCAGTAACAGTATATTAGTTGGATTATCTAATTACAAACTAATGTACTCTATGTATTCATAAAGGTACCTACACACTATGCTTATTTTATTGCAGCCACACTGTGTGACATGAAGCTAATTAACTTAGTTACGACATCAGCTCTCATATATGTAAACTGTATAATGATAACACCTACCGAATCGTAGGCTACTAAGCAAGTAATAATACAAAAATAAAATACTTTCAGCATTCATGATCCAACTGCACATCCATAGTTGTAAACGGGTCTAGTGTCGCACTCATTTAATGTCATATTTAGTGTGGCTTTTCACTGGGACTGCCCAAAACTGCACTGTGTATACGTGCCTTAAGAGGAATGAGAAGTGATATCTAATGTGTCAGTGTTTATAAAAATCTGATCATGCCCCTCATTTGGTAGGAAATGTGATTATTGTTAGCATTTATCATCCATCTAATGCAGAAGCAGTAAAAAAGGATTAAATTTGTTACCACGTTGGTGACTTTGCTCTCAAAAAACATTCATCAAAATATATATATTCTAAATCCAACACCTATAAATTTGAAAAACTATATACACTTTGAGTGTTTTACATTCTGCAAAGAAATATTAAAGCAGCAACAAACAACTAAATCTACATAGAAAACAATAATCAACTACATGTTGATTGATGGTATCCTATGTAGATTTAGTTGTTCTTAGAACTTCTTACTCATCTCTTTAGAATATCCTTGGAGACTGCTAATATCTTAAGAAAGTTAAAATTATATGATTTAATTCCGGTGATCCTAGTAAAATTACTAATTACCATTCCATATCAATCTTGCCTTATTTTTTAAAATACTTGAGAAGCTTGCATAGGCTAACTTCTGCAGTTTTTTTACTACTATTAAGCGTCTAAATGAATTTATCTTATATGAGCACAAGTACTGATTTTTAAAAAGACATTTCAATGGCACTTCCACAACTTGTTGACAAAATACACAACAATAAATTACAACAAATTTGCTCTTGCACACCATTAACTATAATATTTTGTTAGGGAGGTAAGAAATATGGTTTATTGTTGTTACACAGTATACTGAAGTGGTTTACCAGCTCTATGCGTGAAAGACACTAGTATGTTGCAGCAAAAAGTTAGGCTTCTTAAAGTGTGGAGTACTACAGGGATCTATTTTGGGACCCACGATAGATCTCTCCAGAGTGTGCCCTGCCTCTCGTCCAATGTTTGCTACTATCTTAGGATAAGCAGTAAAGATTGATATATTTTCACATATTAACACTGCTGTCAGTCTTACTTGGCATTTAAGTGTGCTGCAGTTATTCATGTAGAGCCTATATTTTATGTATTTTTAAAATGCTTCATAAATGCCACTTTGTCGTTACGTGCCTCTGTCATCCTCTGATATCCCTTCTCTACAGTACTCTGTTTCCTGTCTGCATAAAGGCACATTGCAAAAATGTTAGTTGACTTGCTGGCAGCTGTGCGAGTAATAAGACCACAAACTCACAACCTACTTTCCTGCTCTGATGTGTAGTAAATGGGTCAAAAGCAGACGAAACAGGACCAAATGGTGAAGTTAAGCCTCAACATTTTACTTAAATGGCACCCAAAAAAACTGAGAAAACAAAAAAACAGGCAGGAATCTGAGGTAAAAGAAGAGGGTTAGCGCTTACATTGCATGTTAGAAGGCGAGTGCAGACTTTCTTCCTGTCAGGGTCAAGGACGCCGCAGTGTTTGTCCAAGTCACACTCCCTTTCTGAGAACACACAGACACCATATCAGCTACACTGCCACAAAGTCAACAAAAAAACATGTCAACATGTCTATATTTTCCATATTTAAATAATGTTTTTTATATGAAATAATGTGTTTCATCTGGAATTCCTGCTACTTGGATGTTTTTGACTCCTTTGCATTGTATTCATGAGAGGTGTTGTAAGCTGCCTTTGCATTTTCAAATAAAAACTTTAAAATACGCAGAGGCCTGTGAAGCTGACTGAGCTTATGTGACATAACTTGGTGGATTAACTTTTGAGCATGAACAATTTAATCCAAACCTGCAACTGTCAAGACAGGGGAAAATAAGACTGTTGTTAAATCCTACCTCCTAATAGTATAAAGTTCTGTGCCGATTGTTGGCATATGACAAGCCATCATGGAGATAATAATTAAATTACCACTTAATTACTCACACATGTGATAAAGGTAAATAAAACCTTGTCATGTGCTGCAGATCTTGGCGTTGTCATGAGCAAGGAAACACTGTAGCTTAGAATAGGGTGAAAACTAATCAGTTAACAGCTCAAAGCAGTAGACATCCAGTTGTACTTAAGAATGCTGATGAGGACACTGCTTCAAAGCTACATTTATTAAGGAAATAAGTAAGGGATAATACCCAAAAGTTGTAACATCATTGTAATGGATGAAGCAAGAGTTTGTGTTGGCCTGTTTTTCATCGGTGGAATACATTGCAATCATGGAACGTGAAAATATGAAAGGTATCGCCTTTCACATCTTTGAAGCAGATTCATGCAAATATAACGTGTGTTTAAATTTACACTGCAGTTCTTACTGATTACCCTTTTCTCAGTTCTTGTTGGTAGTTATCAACATAACAATTGCTTCAGTCTCTTTGGCTAAATTAAAATAATAATTACAATAAACAATAACTAAATAAAGGTAAGGTCTTTGTGAAGGCAAAGAAGTCCAGAAGCAACCAACTTTCAAAAGTAACTTTGAATAATAAAGTCTAGATGCAGAACTAGAGGCAGGTAAGTGTAGTGTGACTAAAGATGCTTTAACCAGCTGCTTAAGGTTTATGCTTGCTAGGCTTGGCTGGTTTGGTTGGTAGACTGGCAACATGGAGTGGCTAAAGAAGACTAGTTATGTTTACTTTTTGCTTGTCTGAGGGTTAGAATTAAACAAAGGTGTCATCTCACATTTTAAGAAACAGGATGATCATTAGACAAATAAACAGAACAGAACAGACACTATAGCTCCTTCCTCTCACTATTTCCTTATTACCCAAAACGCTCCACCTGTACTCACTTGAGGCCACTTTGTTGTAGGGTCTGGGGATCCGATGGCCTGGCACTGCAGAAGACAGAGAGGAGTCCTTCCTTTGGCTCTGGGTGAGGGGCCTGTCACTGGGTGAAGGCCTACCAGGTGGGGTGACACCATGCGGCCAGGGAGGATCTCTGAGTGATGGAGGTGGAGAGCTCATTGGAGGCTCCAGAGGAGGTGGCTGCTTAAATACTGATGATTCTGTGTGGCTGCTATGGGAGGAGGACTTCTCTAGTGGGGAATGTCTGAGTGATGGATAAGAAAGATCAAGTGCAATGTTAACTTTGTAGCTTACATTTTAGCACCTGCAAAAACCTCTCTACATGTCCATATACAGCTCTAAAAATTCTGGGTTACTGTTTGGCTTTGATGTGATGTCAAACAACAATTTCCCCGAAGCGATCAATAAATTAAGTCATCATCATCATGTTATTAGAAATATGTTATTAAAATGACACAAGTGAAATAATCTATTCTTTTAAGGCATTTTAAACAAAAATTTGACAAAAGTTTATCCCAGTGTACTCTTACCGTACTCCATCCTTGGTGGTCTTGGAGTGTCTGTACTGGGGTGGGGTAGAAGGTGAAGGCGGGGCTGCCCGTAGCTGTCCAACCCCCTGGCCTCGACCCTCCCATGAAGAGGCAGAAGCTGCATTGGTCCCATGGGAAGGAGAATGACTGTGATGGGACCTCTGCTGGGGCTGAGGTGCAGGGGTAGGAGAGCGGAGTCTGGCGTACAGCTTGGCCAGAGGGCCGTGTCTCCGCTCGCAGTGCTTTTCAAACGCCTGTGGCTTCACTACTTGGCCACAATGGCCGCACACCACCAGGTAGAAGTCATCGTGGCCAGGATACAGGCCAAAGATGGACATGTCTGGGGGGAGAGTGGAGAGGAGTGATGAGGAGAGTAAATACAATGGATGCACACATACCAGGGTGCAGAAGATGAAACATGGCAATATCGCACTATGAGACAACTACTATAGAAAGATGACATGTCATAAAAAATATGATTTATATGTTTTTGATGTGTCTTGTATCTGTAGAGTTCTGATGTTGTTATGCTTTCTGGGGGGGGGGGGGTTATGCACTATGGTTTTCTTCTACAGACCAAAGACCTGTAGGGTGGGTGAACTGCACACAACTAGTGTCTGTACAGTATATACAAGCCAGTCTGTAATGGGCTAACAGCCTAACCAGGGTGTGTCCCACCTGTTACCCCAGGTAAGCCCCTGTGCCCCAGAACAGAATAAATAGGCAGAGCAAATGGATGCGATGAATGATTTTTACAGTACATTTCTGTAAAACAGACAATGGCCTAGACTGAAATTAAGTGAGATAAAACCAAAAGAAGATACTTTAAATATAAACTTCAAACTAAAATAAGTGTATTGATCCCAGCTCATTTGTTTTAATCGCCACAATGTCTTGGCTGTTCCCCATTCTCATGTGTTGTAGATTCAGCTTAATGTGCAAAGGGGAACAGACACAGAGATGCCATCCTTCTGACTGATCATGTCTTCATTGCGACCCACGAAGAAGGAGCATCTGACATATACTGTAGTTTTGCTCTTGTATATGACAGAGTTAGATCAGGCGCCATGAGGCATCTCAGCACAACACAGCTTTAATAGTTTCCCTGGTTTCTGTGAATGCAAAGCTATCACTACACACCGTCTCTGGGCAAGGAGGTAGACCAACGAGAAGTCAAGGAAAGACTACACAGAGACTTGTCAAGCCATCATACATGCACAGTAAAGCAAGAACACACACAGGTTAGATTGTCAGCTTATGCCTTCTTGAATTCAGATACCCTGAACAATACGGTCCATTAATAATAACGTGCAGACTTACCCTCTTTACTGAGAGACATGGCCTCAGCAGCCTTTTTGCCATTCTTGCTGTAATCGTCCACATCAGCTCCTGAAACATCACATTTTACAGATGTTTGATTATGCATTTGGGAGGTCAGGTGTTCTCCAAAAACCTGTTAATTTCAGGCTTATCGATAGGACAATTGTACATTTTACACATAAACAGGCCCTTAAGCTGTGTTATGTAAAGGACTGATTTGCAGGTCAACTGCTTCTCCACTGACTGCTGTTCTTTCCTCTAACGTTAGTCACATTTGTCTCAGTTTGCTAACAATAAGTAGCTGATAGTGTTGTGGTGGAGGACGACTTTATTTGATACTTATGAACAGAGTAAGACTTGGAGGAATGCCAGACAATGAGTGAGCGCACATACTTAAATCTGGGAAGGGCATGAGCACTTTTTGGGCAGAAGTCACATACATGATGTTTCCTGTCGCACAGGCAAATGCTGAGAGCAGTTAAATGGAGGCGCCGCAGGTGAAAATCAAATGAGAACATTAATATGAAGCGGCTAATACACGGAGTAACGTTTGCTAATATCAAAGGCTGGGCCAGCATTTACATGGTGGCAACAGCATCAGACTCCTCCTCCGTCACCGGTGTCTACTCTCAATCCTCCTGCTGCTGCTGCTACCATTAGCATGCTAACGCTAACTGCCTCGTCGTCAACGGCTAGTCTGGCTTTCTTGCTAACTAGCCTAGCTTTCCACGGCAAGAAGTTGCTCGCCCAACCATCCACACTACCCTCCTTCCGCTCTGATGCCACTGCTGCCCGGCTGCTTTCACCACAGTTAAACGCATCCCTTAAGCGCTGGCAACTTGTTTCGTGACCATGGTTGTAGAACACACACTATAATGGCTACATCTCAATAACCATCACTTATAATTCTTGAAGACAGCATATGCAGTGGGACCTGGCAAAGAGCAACATGTTACCCACCCAGCGCTAGGACCCGGCAGGGTCTTTGTTTGGGTAACATGGTTAGCTCTGTCCTCCGTTTCCACGAAAATAAACCCCGGTGCTTTAATTAAATGCCTTCGTAGCTGCCAGTGTTTGCGCCAAGATGCTTCCTTACCATCCGCCGCTGTCACACCGGCCCACTCGGTCCAGGCAGTCCAGCTTTGACCCACGAAATCATCGAGGCTAGGCACCCGCCGATCCAGAGCTGCCATTACTTTTACTGCGCGTTCACGCACCGCCATCATCACTGCGCGGCAAGTCACTTACGTCATATCTCGCGCTCTCGACAGGATAGGAACTTCCTGCGTGCGCGTTCCTGGGACACCCACACAGATGCTGGGAGGACTGGAGCACAAAGTGTCTCAGTGATGTCATTGTTGTCGATTTTAACAACGTTATAACTTTAATACTGTGTTTCTGAGTCTTCAAACACTGGGATTTCAAGAAGAAATGACTGGACGTTAGGGAATGCTAATTCTATTAAGTACTGCTTTACAACAGTACAACAAAGAGGAAACAAGCAGCATGAACTTCATAAAGTCACTGTGTATACGCCATGTTGGTTCCACGTGCACCTAAAGTACAGGTCAAACCTCAGAGCAGACGTTGTGCTGATACTAACTAGAATGTCTGCAGAATGTTGCCTCAAATGAAGCATCCAGTATAAATGTGTCTATGTGTTAGGAAGATCAGATTTCTATGTAACACTTTTTCCCAATTCATACTGAATCTTGTCTATTCCTGCACACAACATATGTGAGCCACTGAGCTGATATTTACGTGAGTGTGTGTGTGTGAGTCATGTCATTCATCAGCAGTGACATGAAGGAGAGATAGCACATTAGGTGTGGTTCAGCCTATATTTATACATTTGTACAGACAAACGCACTCTGTTCACTTGGAGAGTGAAGCTCAAGGAGAGCGTGTTCCTAAGCAGTGATCAGAAATCACAGGCTGACACACGTGAACACACCTTCTCTTTTCTCCTAATCCCCAAAGTGGTTAAGCCTCACACAGCTAATCAGAGCCACACTAAAACACACACACACATGGTTCACAGTGAGGACTGTAACTGTACTGTCCATCACTCGTAAAGTCAGTGTGTGTTTCTGCATTTCTCTTATGCAACATAATAAAAACAAAGGAAAACACATAAGTGACAATGACTGCTACTTCATCTCATTTCACTCCATTACATTTAGTTATTAGACAGACAGATACTTGATTATTTCCAAAGGTAAATTCCAGTACCATTAAGAAGATATTACAGAAATACAGAATATAATACAGAATAAATACAGAAAGAAAATAATACAGAAGAAAAGATAAGAAAGATTAATACAGGAAACATAAAGACACAAGACACATCTAAAACACAAACAGGAACATATATTAAACCCCAAATACTACTATGCATGTTATGAAGTGAGGATCAGTTGTGTAATTATTGAAAATAAGCAGAGCTCTCAGTCATAATATAGTTAATGTACAGGATGAAGGCTGTTGGCAGGAAGGACTTCCTTTACTGTTCCTTGTCACAGTGAAGCTGGAAGAGTGTTCTAACTGTTTGACCAGCAGGCTGTGGAGAAGATGAGAGCTGTTCTCCATGATGTTCAGCCGTTTGTGCTGTGTGATCAGTTTGTTCAGCTTGTTGGCGTCTCTGGCTCTGATGCTGCTGCCTCAGCAGACAGCAGTGAAGAATAATGCACTGGCTACAACAGACTGGTAGAAGATCTGTACCATGTTGTTGTTCATGTTGTTCACTTGAGCTTCCCCAAGAAGTAAAGTCTGCTCTGTCCCTTCCCGTACACAGACTCTGTGTTGTATTTGTACTCCTCCACCACCTCCACTTCCAAACAGTGTTAAAACTAGTTCTATTCTTCCTGAAGTTCACAACCATCTCCTTGGTCATGGCCACATTTGAGGTCAGGTGGTTATTGCCACACCACTTCACATAATGGTCTCCCAGGTCTCTGTACCCTGCCTCTTTGTCACCACTGATACACCCACTGAGACAACAGCTGAGCCATCAAAGAACTTGTGCAGATTACAGGACGTCAGTCGTCTGTGAACACAAAAGGAGGCAGGGTTGCACTTTACATCGATAAAAAACTAAACTACGAAAGAGTGGGAGGAATGACGACTATTATTGAGGGAGTGATGGAATGTATAATGGTTGAAATAACTATGGAAAGAAGGAAAACATAGTTGTCAGTTGTATATACAGAACACCAGGATCAAAGATGGAGATCTGTAATAATAGTATGGAGGACCTATTTACAAATCTAAACCACAAGGGGATGTTTATTTGTGGAGACTTTAATATTGATCTACTGAATCCAAATCACAATAAGAGCACAGAGGAATTTATTGATTCAATGTATAGCATGGGTTTATCTCCCCTGACAACAAGACCGAACATCCCATTACGTAACTTTAATAGACAACATATTTACAAATATAATGGAAGAGACTAAAAGACAGGTTATTAATCAATGATATAAGTGACCCTCTACCAATCTTTGCAGCTTATTATTGTCATTGTAAAGCAAAGAGAGAGGAAAACAAAGTTATCTACAAATGAATTAAAACAGAGAAGACACTAAACAGTCTCAAAAATGACCTTTTAAAGCAAGATTGGATTATTTTATATGAACAGAATGAAGGTAATACAAAAACTTTTTAAGAACATTTAATACATTACTGGATAAAAACTGTCCAGTGGTTATAAATAACAGGAAAACAACTAAACAGGAAGCCCATGAATGATAAAAAGATTACAAAATGCCAGAAAAAAAAAAAACCCTATATCGGGAATTCATAAAAAATAGAACTTTAGAAACTGAAAAGAAATATTAAACATACAAAAACAAACTATTATAATGATAACATGTAAAAGAGAATATTAAAAAAAAATAATATTTTAATAATAATTAAAATAAACTAGAATACAATAAGAACAACACAAAAGGTGTATGGAATGTACTAAACAGCAAAATTAAAAATGGAACAAGGAACAATGATTACCCTGGGTACTTTGTAGAAAATACAAAAACCATTAACACCATGAATGAGGTAGTAAATGGTTTTAATAAGACTGGCAGAAGAAATAAAGGTCAATGGGATAGAAAGGTAGATAAACGCAGCTGATAACATCAAAGGAACTGGTAGCTCAATGTTTTTAAGAGCAGTAGAAGAGAAGGAGATTTATGACATTGTTAGAGGATTTAAGAACAAAACAAGTACAGACTGGAATGATATAAATAAGGTAACAGTGAAAAGTGTTATTGAGGGCACCGTAAAACCATTAACATATATTTTTAACTTGTCTTTTCAAAAAAGGGGTTTCCCCACAAAAAAATGAAAATAGCGAAAGTTATTCCTATTGACAAAACAGGAGAAAAGCATCACTTTACAAATTATAGACCAGTGTCAATACTCTCCCAGTTTTCTAAAATACTAGAAAAAGTCTTTATAAAAAGAATAGACAGTTTTGTGGATAAACATGAATTGCTGATGGATAGTCAGTACAGATTCAGAAACAACAGATCAACAGCTTTGGCACTGATCGACTTCATAGAAGAAATAACAGAATGTATGGACAAGAAGAAGTATGAACTTGGAGTGTTTTTGGATTTAAAGAAAGCATTTGACACTGTCAACTATGAAATATTAATAAAAGAATTGGAAAAGTACGGATTTAGGGGAGTAGTTTTACACTGGATAAAAAGCTACATCATAGACAGGCAACAATTTGTACAAATAAACCAGCACAAATCTAAATTGATGAATATTGCGTGAGGAGTATCTCAAGGATCAGTACTAGGGCCAAAAATGTCTATTATGTATATATAAATTATATTTGCCAAGTATCAAAGATACTTACATTTGTATTATTTGCAGATGTTTTGTTTTGTTTTTTGTTGTTTCTTACTTTGTGGGGTTTTTTCATGACTGAAAGAAAGTAATTCTGAATAAGTGATGTAAAATATGAAGAGGGTAGGGACAAATAAGTGTATGCTCCTGCCTACTCCTTTTCAAACACATGAATGAAATGATGCTATGTATTGATGATGAACGAACACGTTTCAAATAAATTGCACTAAACCTAAAAACTAAAACTAAACCCTAGGGTCAGTGGTCCAACTCCTGCTACTTAATTTCCTGGCTATATATCAAGTTGTCCTGGATAAGACACTAAACACTAAACCTCTTCAGACCTACATTTTTCTACTGAGCAAAACATTTAATCACTCATTTGATGTTTGCTCTCCCCCAATAAAATATAAATGACATATATACATATAAATATGTATGTAATATATCTGTGTGTGCGAATGTATCTATATATAGATATAGATATTGTTAACTAGTGTTTCTATTAGACTTTTGAAATGCCCATTACAATGGACATGGTCTGAAGGATATAGCTACCCGTCCATTATAATTTAGTATATAGAATAAAGTATCAATTATTCTTATTATTTATTGATGATTGGATATTGTGCTCAAGTAGAACAATATATATACATTATATACGCAGACACGAAAGGGGGTTATTCCTCTAGTGTTAATAAACAGCTGGTAATGCTACAGAGTTACATACTGTAACTGGTAATGAATATGAATATTCTGTTCTACATATACAGGGTGGGCCATTTATATGGATACACCTTAATAAAATGGGAAAGGTTGGTGATATTAAAGTCCTGTTTAATAAAATTCCCATTTTATTAAGGTGTATCCATATAAATGGCCCACCCTGTATTTTGGGACATTCCAATCTTCAGTGCAATGATATTACACAGATTATTTTTTGCTAAAATCCTCTACGTTTAGCTGAACCACTACATTTTTTCATGCTCATTAGTAACACAAAAAAAAAGGTTATTGCCTGCTGAAATTGTTCCTCTTCTCCATGATATCTATGGGGAGAAGCATTCTTAACATTACTTCAGTGAGATTAGGGACAAACTCCGGTGATTATATATTGCAAATATATAACTGTGAATCAATAATTATAAACCAATAATGTATTCAAATATTAACTCATGTAAAATTAGCATTTAGTATTTTTACTTTTGGACCTTTACCTTTTTTAAGCCATGGCTTTTGTACTTTGTACCCCACTTAACATGAATGCAGGATTTATTTAACAGAGTATTTCTACGCAGTATTTTTGAAAGCAGTACAGAAAAAAGATTTTACTGTGACCACTTGAGAATATCTTTTAGCACGTCCACCATATGTCACCAGAAAAGCAATTGTCAAGGTCATAGCACACAAACCATTCAGTGACCTTCTCTATGCCGTGTGGCAGAGACCACTCCCATGTTCTTTAATCAACAGCATAGTTTCTCAGTTTGAGATTACACTTGGGGAATGATTTTCATGTTCAGATTTTCCTCTGCTTTCTCTGAAAACCTTTTCCTCATACAGTTACTCACACAGATTTCCTGTGCTCTTGCTCCAACCTTTTCATTTTACCCTCTTAGATCTTCTCAAGGATTCTGCTGCTTGCACTTGTATCTTCAAAAACCACCAGCCAATAAAACTCAACGTGGAACTGAACAATAACTGTAATGGAGGATGGTCAGGACGAGGACGCCAACAGAAGAAGACTTCTGTAGCCTAACGCTGTAGCACTGTGCTGTGTAATACACAGACCATTCTCTAATGTTTAACTAGTATAACTATAAAAAGAAAAGACGTGCAGTCGCCTGTTTACATCTCAAACTCTGAAAAAGTAATTGCCCCCCCCCCCCCTTTCAAAATCATGAATTTAGGACTTTAGGAGAAGAACACAGACATCCTATTCCCTCCTCATTGGAGAAAAAGCTGTGCAGCGGGTGACCATAATCAAATACCTGTGTGTGTATATGACCAACTGCCTCACATGGGCCACAAACACAGCCAGTATCGTTAAGAAGACTCACCAATGGCTGTACTGTATGACAAAGCTGAAGCAGGCTGTGTAGCTGTGCTGACCAGTTCTTATCGTTGGGCGTTGTACTGTCTGGTACGGCAACTGTTGTGTCCGAAGAGAGGGAGCGTAGTGAATTCTCCTCAAAAAATGCCTAGATGCAGCCTCCCTTCTTTAGAGGACATCTACATGAACAGATCATGATGGACACCACCCGTCCGGCCCATGAACTGTTCACCCTCCTCCTCTCGGTTAAAAGACTGAACTGTGATTAACTACATTCTATGTGGAAACCTGACAAGGCCACTCCAAAACCTTAATTTCTTTTTCTTGTTGCCATTTTTTTGGGGGCCCAGTAAAATATCTTCTTCAGACTTAGTGGAGATGTTGTCTTAGTTCTTTTGGTAGCAATTCATCTGTGAACACTTCTGGTTATGAACATCGTTTGAGGAGGGTAATAATTTTGTATTTAAATGTACATTCAGTATGAGCTGTGAACTAAAGCCAGGAGTGATGCTATCTGGCTAATATGAAAGATGCTATAATCAAATTGTGCACACTGTAAACCACATGGGTAGCTGGAGAATGACTCCACATCATCTTATAAATCAAGTCATTATGAGATATAATAAAGAAAAATAAAAGAGACCAGAATCCAGCAGTTGCAGCTCTCATGTTTTCCACATCAGATACAGATAAAGCATTGTTTCATTTCTTCCTTTTGCACATACATGGCGTAAAATTAATTAAGTCCAATGTCAAAAACAATCATTACACAAACATCCATATAACACTGTGGTTAACTCTACTTAAACTAAGATTTCGCTTTTAAAACTGATGAAACTTTAAGTGCCTCAAACAGCCCCTCATACATTCTCTACAGAGGCATGAAATAAAACAGCTGCACAGACTGAAATTAAATCAGAAGAACCTATTAATGCACACATACTTCATGGAGATCATTCAGTCCCACTTAGTGCAATGCATTTAGTCAACATGCTGACAAAAACAACTGTAGGAGGTCAACATGAAGTCTTCTAATGTATAGTGTTGGTTGTCAAGTTACATTTAGAACAGAACTTTAAGCAGGGGTCACAAATACAGCCAGAGAACATCAACCGGATAACCACATTCAAACTCCTGTAGCCTTAACTAGTTTTCACCAAAGCATGAGTCTAAAGCTGCTCAGTGATAGAACACAACAGCAAATTTAACAATGTTACAAAAAACAACAAGAAAATCACAGAGAAGCTGCACAATGATACTTGGGAAATACAAATAGAAACCCAAACTTTATTTTAAAAATATGCAATGGATGAATTAATGTTGATAAAAATTCCTATGAAATGTATATAAATAATGTCATTGAAAGTCACCTTTTGCAAAATATAGTTCAAACAAGGATGAACCCTAGTGTTACTGACATTTTGATCAGACAGGAACTAAACATGGATTAAGTCACTTCCACTGTGAAGTCATAGCTACTGGAGTAAACATGTGGTGAGCCTGCCTTGGTCTGGATACAAACACGCCATCACCACGACGTCAAAATGACACTTTCAAAAATAAAGTCTCAATTAAGGAACAGAGAAGTGCAGCATGCTGTAGTGTGAGTTTCTTTTCACTTGTAGTGTGTATTCTCAGTTAAGTGCAAGGGGATCAAGTGTGTTGAAGCTGCAACCATGTGGTTACGTAGTGTATTACAGCAGTACGCTGATGTGGGGATGGCATGGCTGTTGATAGTTATGTGGTAAAAGGTGGAGGAAAACGAGCACTGAACATATTTTTACCACTAGGCTATGACTCATCTATTGAAAGTGAAGTGACTGACATGTTAAGAGTTGCAGTACTTGGAGCCTGTACTGTGGCACTTCCTCTTACAGATGACATAATAGAAGATGAGCAGGGCCTACTGGATTCCTGCTCAGCTGAGATCCCCTGGTGTGTATTTGCTCCCACCTAAAACAGCGTCTCTTATGGCAACACCTGATTTTACTGGATGTGAGGGTTCTTTGAATCCCTCAAGCTGAAGGCCAGCAAATACTGTGGTATCTTACATCACAATTTCATGTCTAAGTGGGTCCCTGAAGGGCAGACATCAAGGGAGAACAATCTGCTAATGTGGAAGCAAATGCACGGCAGGTCTGCTGTGCTGAACAGCACAGACAGACAGTTTCAGGTTTCAAGTCAGGCCACATTACAGCAGCACTTGTATGCAGTGTTTAGGTATGTTGGTTTGTGTTTGCACTTAGTGTTCAAGGCACATGGGAATTGAAAGATGATACATTTGAAAAAGAAAATAAAGGACTTTTAAGTTGTTGTTTTTTTAGCCATTGGGGGACAAAGTTAGATTCAATCACCAAATGAAAATATTTGTGGCTGGTGTTGGGGTATTTACGATAATTACTTTTGTTGTGTTTGTATTTCTGCATGTTAGCATTAGGGACCAGTGTTTGGCACAAAGCGTTTCTGCTGCGGGGACTGGGCTATGCTTAAGGAAACTCAGTGATGTAGCTACGGTCCAGGGGCCCCTCCTTCTTCCATGGTGGCAGGTGGGTTGGGATCCTTGTGGAAAGGAGTCTCCTTGTAAATGAACCAGCAGTTACCTGCCCACAGGATCAAGTTCAAAAACCCAAAAGTCTGAACAAAGACAGAAAAAGAAGTGATTATTGCTTATTAGACAAACGTATTGTAGTAAACACCTTCAACTGGAATATTGCTTACTCTGAAGTAAAGATTCAAACAATCACTGCTGTGCATGTTGCATTTCCCTTTTTGTTGTTGTTTCCAGAAATTGATTTGTGAAATATCATGGTTTTTCTCCTTTGTTGTCAAGGTTTGTGAAAAGCAGTGTTTTGTACCTAAAAGTAAGTATAACTTACATATAACTAAAAGTGATTATGACTTGATCAGTGCATCCAAAAATGGAAAATAAAAATGTTATAAGGCTACAGTTTCATTTTACAGGAAGGAAATGTTTTTATTTACTTTTATGTTCTCTGCCACTCCAGCATTTATACTGAACAATCATTAACTAACAGACACCTTCTAGTCGCCGCTAGAATACAGTGTTGAAAGAACAGTGAAAGTAACGAGCACTAATCTGATGCAAAATACAAACTAGATATTGCACATAATGTTTCATCAGCAGCCGAAAGAGTTCTGTTAGATGAAAATGACAAATTAATGATGATCATTGCAGTCAGCATTTTACAGACTGACAGGCTGCTTCAAAGCAGGTGAATCATACAAATGAAGTCTCATGAAAACACTATGAACATTTCACTAGCCTATGTACTTTTAAGCCTACAAAATGATGTGAATGTGATCAGTCAGTGCCGTCACTCTGCTGTCACGGCCTGGACGTGTCTGTGCAGAATGTGTAGTTAAACTATTGGTTGTTATTTTACAGTGACTTGAACAAATAAAAGTACCATGTTTGCTCATCTTAAATCTGTCATGGCTCAGTTTCTTTCTTTAACACAGCTGTGCGGATAAAGAGAATACATCTCCCAAATGTTTCAAAAGTATGTCTGAAGAAGCTAATGCACAGCATCATGTAGCACATACATGTAGCACATGTAGCCCTAACATATATAGAGTAGGAACAGTTTGAAAAGGTTGAGCTTTGAGCTTCTTGAGGAGAAGTTAATAAGAGTCAGATGTGCACTATTTAGCATGACTCACCACAGAGGCATTGAGGCGACCCATGGAAGGAAAGTCTCCTGGAACACATGACATTGTGTCATGGCATTGTTCCACCAGGTGCTCTGGGTTAGTGGCCCACTTGACATCTGTAAGACCTTTGCCCCAAGCTGAAGAGGACACGAGCCACAGGAAGGCAAAGGCAGCGGTCACCAGCAGGTCCTGGCAGGGAGTGCACAGTGTTTACATAGACATCAACACACAGTTTCCAAAACTTCACCAATTCTTATTTGTTGGTGGAGAAACGACATGATAAGACATTCATCTGTGTACATGCTTCAATAGTTTAATTAATAATATCAGGATCAGGCTGCATTGGGTAATCTATGCTAGTTTTTGACTAATCATTTTCAGGGATACACAGATAAAACATTTCTATGAGTAACTCCACTTTATTTTTGATTGCACATGTGCTCCAAAGTAAAATTCAGTTTGTCTGCCTGAGGTATAAAATGTGAAGTATTGTGTAATGAGATTACAGTTGTGAAGCGAACCATTTCCACGTAAATAAGAATTTTACACTATTTCACTTCAGATATGACTGATAATTATGAAAGAAGTTTATTTACATTTCTTTTTTTACAATCCAATACACCATCTATTAAGATTATTTAATGAAAGAAGAATTTAAATAATAATAATAATGACAGACATGATTGAGTTGGGGAAATTATTGTTGGACAAGTGCCAGATAGAAGATGTACAAGACACCTCACAGAAACACAGCCAGCCAAGAAAAACAGAGGCACAACCCCTTCTTAGCTTCAGTACCTAGTATGTGTCCTAGGGGCTGTGTGGAGATGTAAAGACAGGCAGGATACGGTTTAAAAATCAATCCTGTAGTGAATCAGAACCTAATAAATAGACATAGGAGGGCTGTGGTCATGCCGACTGTATCTAATTCAAATTCAAATTTTATTTGTCACATATACAGTCATACACAGTACGATATACAGTGAAATGCTTAAGCGACCGGTCAAGACCTTAAAGACCTTAAAATTGTAAAAGAAACATTATCAAGTTAAATAGAACAAAATAAAATAGAACAAAATATATAAACTATCTTAAAAAAAAAAAAATGCACACACCCGTCTTTAAACTACAGCTCTCAGTTGAAAGAAAGTGGATTTGACAGCTCAGTTTCTTTGTTTCTAAGAGGAGTTCAGAAAGACAAAGTGGTGAAGACGTATCTTTACTGCACGTTTGTGTTGTGATGGTTTGACAGCTGTATGCTCACTTGCTCATATTCTGTTCCTTAGTGACACGCATGCTTTACAAGCATCTGCTGTGTGCGAGGGCCTCAGTCACACCCTTGTGTAATCAGTGACCAACACAAAGAGAAGAGGAAAAGTACAGGCCAATTTGGCCAATTTTGTTCTTCAAGTTCATTTTATGAAAATCTCTAGTTACAGGTGGGTAAGTTCCTCTAGTGGAAAAGGCCTTAAGACTGCTTGTGGTAGCTCTTTCCAGACATGGGATGTGGATAACATGCACATGAATCTGATAGAATCTGATCATTATCTGATTTCTGGAGTTATCAGATTATTAAGTGATCATGTAGACAGCATAATCTGATTGACTTTATTATTATTATAATTATGAGAAATTGGATAAAGACACCTGGATTTCTCCCCAATACTCTGATGTCTTTTACATCTGCTCATATATAAAAGGAAGCGACAGGAAGACAAAAGACCAACAGAGCAGATGTTTGCTGTATGAAAGTCAACCGTTGTTTTCTCCTCTTGGAGTATAAATGAAGATCAGCAGCAGCGTGTAGCTTATTTTACAGCATGTAGATGTCACCATGTCCCACAAGATAAGAACGGATGTTTTAAAAATAAAAGGAAGTTTGAGTCTTACGTTGTTACGTACATGCGTACGTAATTTGAAAGAAATCTAATAATGAGCTGAAACATGTAAACCAGGGTTTTTCCATTATCACATTTCTGAAGTATATCTGATTACTCCCAGTTATCGGACTTTTGTGGTCATGTAAATGGACCCATTGTTGCCCTATCAGGGCAGCTTCTTGTCATTCAGACACATTTTCTTTTTACCACTCCTGTCCGATTCATACAGACATACACACAAACGTGACAGAGACAGCCACCATACGTGTGTGATATTTGGGTTAGGGTTATATAGGTATAATTTTTGTTTGATGCACAGACATACACACTATGACGTGTTTTTAAAATGCGTTTAATTAACAACATTAAGAACACACTGATCAACTGAGCTGCTCTTTGCATTTTTCAGTGCAATCATTTAATTGATATGTCTGGAGTTTTAAATTTCAGATCAACCAGACCTCATCACCTGATAGGGTCTAATGCAGTATTTTCTTTAGATAAAAACCCTGGTGCATACCATTTAATGTGATTCCATGCAGTTCAGACTTAGACATGTTGAAAGTGACATGTAAATGTTACTAGGTCCAAACTTTATAGAAAAGTCACGAGGGTGCTCATTCAGGCTGCATTACTGAAATTTTAAAACTTGCCTAACTTGCCTCATACCTATGGTCAGTAGGCAAAAAGAAAGGATGTGTACTCACTATAATGGGGCCGCGGCTTGTCTGGCGGTAGACGGTCTGGTAGCCCAGGTAGAGGATCAGTGTGGCGGTGCAGTAAAGGAAGCCAAACACACCGACACACACAAAGAACTCTGCCGAGGAGGAGAAGTCGCCCTGCAGGTAGGTTGTATTGCCTGTACCGCCGCCACATGGCGGAATATTATAGGGGTTCGCTGACAACCTGAAGAGAGATACAAAGGGGAGGAAGGAGTACTTGAAACAGTTGCTCTGATGACATGCATGCATATACATACTCTGTGTCATCTCAGAGAAACAACTCCTCACCTGTGTTTCACCTCTTTTATCCAAGGAATGCAAGAAGAAAGAATGTAAAAAATTAAGATTTTGACAAAGATTGTTTGTACAACTAAACACAACCTTCAACTGATCCATTCAGTCGTATGCAGACTGCTTACAGCACACAAAGATAACCAGCTGCTACTATTTTCACTAGTTAGATTTCAAAGTGATTCAGGCAATGTAGGAAATGTGTAAACCCATCAGAATTATATAGAACACAACAAGACACACTAAGGGCTGTGTTAAGTCCTAAGTGTACTTGTAAGTTCACATACAGAGAACAGTATAATCTCTGTTTTCAGTTAGACTATGTACATTTACTGTTGTTCAAAACCACAGATTGAATATCTAAAGCAAAAGCGCTGTTTAAGGAAATGTGTTCAGATGTTTACAATAAAAACACTGAAAACTATGGAAGCCTTGAGAGGCAAATGGAAAAAAATTATTGTGATCCATGATCATTTTCTGACGATTCTTTGCACAATTTCTTATAATCAAATAGATGATCATCAAATAAACCTAATTAAAATGTCAGGTTTTGTCCAGTTCACTTTTCAAAGTTACTTTTTAAAGTTGTGGTTATTTACTACAAAGGAGTGCTCACTGTTGCACAGTACCTGAATGGGTAGCCAAACGTAGCATTCACATGTTGATCATTAGAGTCTGAACATTTGACTGTGAAGTGGGTTGTCCCAGAGTAACCTCCAGTGGTGGCAAAGGCAAAGATGGTGGAGACCTGCAGAGGTAAACAAATAAAAGATTTTAAAAGAGGCTGACCGAAGATACCAGACTTTGAGTTTTTAAGAAAATGAAACGCGATTCTTCAGCTGTAGTTCTGCTTAGAAGACAAACATCTGAATGTTTGGTTTTAATGTAGTTACAGCCATTTTAATGACCTAAGTCTTTCTAAATAATTAAAAAAAATGAATTAAGACACTTTCACAGTGTATTAATTCACCTGTTAGGATGATAGATAAGCTTCTACAATAAAATGATAGCACGGCCAACTGTACACTCTGTTTTCACTGTACAACTTATTATCACTTTCTACCCTGCAACTGTCACATCCTTTTTCCATAGAGGAAACTCCCTCTCTCCCAGAAAGCTCAAAGCAAACATGCCACAACTACTTTACATGAAGCTGAGAAACCAACTTTCAGCCCAGCTCTACAAAAAGACATCTTTTCTCAAATGTCATATGCTGCAACCATGATACTGCGTTCTCGAGTGAAGCATTTGTTTCCACTGCGTGTTACCAGGTAGGATTAGACAACTATACAGTGTGTCCTGTGATACTGTTTCTAAGCTTTACTCACATATAATATTATCCTTAATATTTTACAGGTGTAATGCAGCTTCTTAAAGAACACTGCTGGTCATTTTCTTTTATTCTTTTTTATTATCCAACAAACCAACAAAGACTGTACAATAAAGCGCTTCCAAAAGCTCAAACACGTCACACAGGTAGAATTCTCTAAGGTGACACATTTACTGGCAGCAAGGACTCAAGAGTAACATAAGTCACAGTACTGTACTGATAAGAACAACTGAATGAGTGCGAGTCCAGTTGTTTTACTGCATAAGAATGAATGTCAGCAAAAACGTTTCTTCTCAAGGGAAAGAAATGAGCGGATGTCTTCAACGCTGACACTGCAGAGTAGTAGGACGAACAGAACCTGGTGAGGGGAAAGAGAGGGGGGCCTTTCCTCTAACCTTTAACATGAACTGACTGCGCAGAATAAGTGATGTTATTCCAGGTTCACCAATGAGTCAACTGTGGTACAGAGAAACTACTATCAGGAATTTTAGTTTTTCAGTAAGAGGTTTGAGGTTCTGCACTGTAGAGAAAACCCACTTGATCAGATACTATATTGGTACACAGGGCACATCTGTCTAACGTGACTCCAACATGGTCAAGATCCCAACTGCTGCAGTTTGATCCTATTTTTAAAAGGCAAGTGCTAAAACAGAGACACTATCCAGGAACAGAGTGGTAGACTCACGCACACGTCACCCTGTAAATACATGTGCACTGTTTCATTAAGGTTGTCACTCACTCATGAAAATTTCTGGTGAAACGTGATAGACTTCATGTCTCTTCCACTGTCTAATAGTAAAAAGGTTACTGAGTTTAACACAGTGTGTTGGCCAACTGCAGCTGTAACAGTGTCATAAATGCATAGAAATACAGTGTGATAACCTCAGTCTTGCTGGTTATTTGCTTGTCAGACCTTGTAAAACGGTCTAATACACAAATAGTTGTAATACTAATACTTCCAGTTTAAAAGCAAAAGGTGTAGAATGAAAGAAAACAGTCACAGTGCCTGTATTGTTGTTTTAACTGTATTCAAACCGGTACCTAACCATAAATATTGGAGGCGTGTCCTATGATACTGTCCACAATTACACCAGTATGAATTTTTACATTTTGTGAGAGGACAACATGGAATATGATGCTCTCACCAACAGTTTGTCGAACCATTTAAAAATCTAAAACGATCTAATCTAAAACTACATACCACACAAATATGTCTGATAAGAACTGAATGAATCCGATTCTCAAAGTACTGCAGTGTGATACAACTAATGATTCCTTTCACTAGCAGCTAATTTGATCCTCAATTTGGTGATTTTCTTAATGAACTAATGAATTATCTAGTCTGTAAAATATTAATATAAATCTTCTTTTTTTTTTTTTTACAATTTCCTTAATGACTTTGTTGGTTTGTACAAACAAGACTCCAAAATGTGCTTTAATGTTTTAGATCAGCGAGCAGAGACATAAGATTTCTGACTTTGGAATCGTTGAAACCAATAACAAACCTCCAAACAGGAGACTCATGTTTGTCATGTGACAGTGACAATGTGGTCACAAGAACATTGCTCTGTAAACAGTATAGTTTGCAGAAACACTATGTGAAGTGGGGCAGTCCCCTTCTGTGCATCTCTCCCACTTCGAGGACATCCTTCCTCCAATGAAAAGCTTCTCATTAAGGCATGTGATTCTTGCTTCCGTACTTTCTGTCAAGAATAATGGCCTTTGTTCACTTACACCCACATCTACCAAAGCACATTCCCAAGTCATCAGGATCCTGTTTAACTACAGAACAGATGAATACAATGAACCAAAGCACAGGCCAGACACTGAGGCGGACAGCGTGCAGGCTGTATTAACGTAGAACAGGCAGCAAGATAAATAGACACACACATACAGAGAGCAGTACTTAGCAGGCTTCGGGCCTACTGAAGACCTTCAGGAATGGGTTTCATCTTACAGGTGTCTCTGGCTCTCCACAACATTTCTCAGCTTTCATCTCAGCCCTGTTTGACACACCCAGACCAATCTGACAGCACCCCAAATAACCTCTCCAGACTGGGCGGGGGTTCCCTGTGTAGAGTCCAGTGTCTCACCCAGCCTCCCACTGATTGACAGAAGCCTTTCCCACTAGCTCTCCTGTTGGAGAAGTGGCTGGACAGATAAGAGGCAGCAGGAGCCAGTCAGGTCATGATCGTAAATCTAGCCAGACCACCAGTTTCCAAAGTGGTGACCCCCTTCCTGCTAACACTGAAATACTGGCTAGTACCCAGGTTTACAAGCTGTGGCATCCAGAGCAGTTTGACATTCAGTAATATCAATTATAAACCAACAGCATGTAGAGGAGGCAGGCACACAGTGTCTCCCAGAGCTAAAACGCCTCATCCCAGAAGATCTGTTTATTTGTCGCGACTGAAGCAGAGTAATGACAAAATTCTAAACTGCCTCAAGACACTAAAAACAGCAAGGTTTAAAATCTGAACAACAAAAGGGTGCAGCTGTGAATTTTGATAGAAAGCTGAAAATGGAGACTACCAAACAGGTCACTAACCAACAATTCAATTCAATTCAGCTTTATTTATATAGCGCCAATTCACAACATAAGTCATCTCAGGGCACTTCACAGTGTAAGGTTTAAGACCTTACACATTATATAATATATACAAAATAATGTAGAAAACCCAACAGTCCCACTTGAGCTAGCACGTAAGGCAACAGTGGAGAGGAAAAACTCCCTTTAACGGAAGAAACCTCCAGCAGAACCAGGCTCAGGCTGAGCGGCCATCTGCCTCAACCGGTTGCCACGTTTCACTAGCTGTTGTTAGAACATATAGTGAAACAGTGAACCACTTAAAACAGTAGAGAAATGAAAATACAGTATACTGAGGTGTTTTGGATGGTAAACCTGGGAACTACTGTACATTTGTCAACTAAAAACATATGTGTTTGGAATGAAGTCAAGTCAGGCTTCCAGTATTAGTTAAACAGCTAGTCTGAATGGAGGAAAACACAGCTACTAGCTACTGCACCCAGCTTTACCTTTAGTGTCCGGTTATTAGCTTAAATAAAAGCTTAACACAGCTGGCAGTAGTTTTACATTGCATACTGCTTCTGTAAATGATTGTTTAAAATGGTTTCACTTCATCAGGAGTTGTCTTCATTTGTGAAATGGAAAAAAATATATACTTTACGTGTTTCCACTTACAACCATTAAGTACAACAGAAAGCGACCGGTCAAGTTCACATGCTGCTAAAACATCTCTCAGATGCATTTTGCAAATGTTGATATTAGGTAAATGAAAGACTAAATAAATCACTGTATCTTCTTATAAACAGTAATGACATCAGACATACAGCAGCAGTTCTCCTGGTGTCAGTATGGAAATGTGAGCATTTCAATGTGATTGATATTATTGTTTGCTAGTTCAGTGTCAGTGTCAGCTCTTGACCAACATGCCGTTACATATCTCTTTATGATCAATAGTGCACATTGCTATAACTGTGTCCTGTCTGTACAAACTTCCAGAACACAGTTTTTGGTTTCCATGACCTTTATACAATCTAATGCATGTATCCTGATTTACCCCAGTGGAATGTGTGCAGTATACCAGTGCCCCCCATTCCCCAGGGAGATGCTCAGAGAATGCTGAGCTGCAGCTCCAGCAGGATTTACAGCCAGGTTCCTAGTCAAACTGGGACACCTTGTCTGCTCTACATCCAGCAGTCGGCTGTGAGGACTGAAAACGTGTCTAAAGTGCATATGTTCAATCTTTTCCACCATTTGAAAATTCTAAACCCCAGTTTTCCCACATCAAAAGTAAATACAAAAATATCAACTATGGAAAAAGTATCACTATCAACAAACATTCACTGGATTGTCATCATCATTTAATTGATAACAGCAAACTTAACAAACAAACAGTTTTTCATGGCAGACATTTGGAAATAACCCAACATTAATAATGGCTACATTCTACTTAAGGCAGGTTCTGATATTGTGCTGCTGCTGCTTAACAGAAAACAGCAGCACAGAAACAAACAGAACCAAGTCATCTGTGATGTTAAACACACCTGTTAGTCTCCTGATAAAATATCTACTCTGGAAAAAACATATCTGAATATAAATATTTATCTGAATATAAATGATTTTGGTATAATTTCAGTTTGGCCTCCAAATAACATGGTTTAGATAATAAAACGCACTGATGAATTTAACTAAGAACATAATACGCTTCAATTCAAATTCAGTTGTTATTCAAAGTACTGAAGTTTGATTCACAAACTTGACATGATTGGGCAATAAAAGGTTCAAAAAAGGTGGAACTGTTTTGAACACTATAATAACACGTCAACATTTTGCCTATTATATTTGTACAATTGAAAGTACAACGTGTCAAAGGTATGAAGTAACATAAAATGGAAAGATTCCGGTAAAATACAAGAACCTCTAAGCTGTGCTGAAGTAGATTACTTGAGTAAATGTACTTACTTGCCATCTCTGCACAGTATCAAATAATACCTGTTGTATATGTTAGTTAGCAACAGGATATAGCTGCTCCACAAGCCCACGCCTTAAACACACACACACACACCCTGCTGTAATGGAACAGTTAGCACAGTAGCCTGCATCAAACACAAACACAAAGCACCACCAGTACCAGCAGTCACATATGAGAGGTCATTCCTGGACTGTTTTCTTTCTTTTACTGACACGTCAGTATGAAGTCAACTGCAACACACTCACAGGCAAGTGATATTTAGAGCATGTTCTACTGAGCAGGAACACACACATATCCAAGCTACTGGATTCTCAGCAGCTGACATTCCTCCCATCTGACACACACAGCTGCTTCACAGAAGCACCAACGCGAGTGCTTTCAATTTTACCCACCTTACATAATCACCTGCTTTACTGGGTCTGCATTTTCTGTAGTAGCATACAACACCAACAAGCATGGCTTAACTGTCTGAAAGGATGCGACAGCTTTCTGACTGGACTATTTATTACTGCAGCTATTTAGAAGAGCGACAATACCTGGAAGACCTTGTTTAAGCTTCCAGGTTGGTGGCTTCACGATCTCATTTCAGTTAACATTTCACTTAGAGAAAGTAGCTAACATGTACTGTAAAGCTAACTGAAGTCAGTGAACCAGGTGAGAAGCCAAGACTCAAAAGTTACCTATTAACAAAGCAGAGACGAGAACCTGCAACTGTTGTTCAAGTTCACGTTTTCTTTGGCCTTTGCACATCAGTCTAACCTAGCTACAATACGTCTAACGTTAGCTAAGATCTGCAGACACTCGTGTTGTGTCTGGCTCTGGTGAAATTAAATACAAGAAAAGCAAATACTAACATCACGAGGATAAAATGAGAGTCACATTAGAGGAATGCTGAGCCGACGTGACGCCGGATGAACACAACAGCGATAAACGTTAACGTGTTTTGGTTTCTAATTTGGAGAAATCTAACGTCAGTAAAATGTTTTTGGGACTTTACTTACCCATTCTAAGACACGAATAAATCCAAGGGGTTCTTTCAGTGGTCCCAGGTCCAGAGTAAATCCAGACACCAGTTTCTAAAGACAACCAAACAAACCGTATTAAAAGACGAACAAAAACAAATAACGTTAAACCAACTGACGGCAGCTACCGACCATTATTCATCTATCGTTGTTACCTGTTCTGTTTATCACCTAGTGGCTAACTGGCCCTGCCCTTGTTAGCCAACCCGTGCTAGCGACATGCTAACACTAACGTTAAATCATGTCAACCTGGCTAACTAGCTAAGCCACCTACCTGAACAGAGTCCATTGGGATATGCAACAACTGAAGAGTCGTTCGTATTTCACTCCTAAAGATCTCAGATTGTTTGTAAAGCTAACTTCAAGTTACTCCGTTTGCATTCGAGCGGTACCATGCGATACAAGGGCTACTGACAGCAAGCAGTGGATAGGTTTAACAGCCACCCAGACCACTGATAAGACTACTGTCAAACCCTGCACAACGCAACCACGGCCACACCAGCCTAAATCCATCCAACACGTCCGGTTACTTTTCAAAATAAGACACACGTGTAAGCCTTCTGTACATATGCAGGATTTGTTCTTTTAACCATGGAATATTAGTTACTGGATTTATGCCATTTGGAAGTAATTGGACTGATCTGCCTATTAAAGTGGATACAAAAGTCGAAATGGGCATCTGGAAAAGTAAGCTACAAAATTCAAGATTCAAGATTAAAAAAACTTTATTAATCCCAGAAGGAAATTGTTTTGCCTTGTTACAGCCGCTCTCATTTCAGAAAAGACAAGAACCACAACCAGAATCAGCACCAACAGAATACTAATACACAAAGCACAAAATATATAAGAACACAAACAGAAAAAAAGAAAATGATAATAACATAAGTCTCAAAAATGGATGGGTGGATGGGTAATTATGATTGTTCTCATAAAACATCCGCAGCATGGTGCTGCAGACATTAAAGGACCTGAGCCTCCTCTAAAAATACAGCCGGCTCTGGGCCTTTTTATACACATATATGTATATTTATATACATATATGTGTATATATTTATATATATGTATATTTATATACATATATATACTGTATATTTTATATACAGACTTGTGTGTAGACCAGTCAAGTTTATTGTCCAAGTGTAAACCTGAATGTTTATACTCCAGCACAATCTCCACCTCCTCCCCCCTAAGAAGAGAGGGGTGACAGGACCCCCAGGTTTCCTGAAGTCCACGACCAGCTCATTTGTTTTACTGATGTTGAGCTGGAGATGGTTGAGCTCACACCTGTCCACTACTCCCTGGTACTCTGTGGTGTCTCCACCCTGAATACATCCTACAACCGCAGAGTCGTCAGAGAACTTCTGAAAGTGGCAAAACTCTGAGTTGTACATAAAGTCTCATAAAGTTTGAGAAGTCAAAAAACATAATCCTCACTGAGCTCCCAGGTTTGTCCAGGTGGGTGTAGTGGGTGGGTGCGATGGAGCAGATGGATGATTGCATCATCTACACCTATTTGGGGCTGGTAGGCAAACTGGAGGGGGTCGAGCGGTGTTTCGACCAGAGGTCGGAGAGACTCCAGGACCAGTCTCTCAGAGCCTTCATAATGTGTGAGGACAGAGCTACTGGTCTGTAGTCACTGAGGGAAGTAGGATGTGGTTTTTTATTGATGGGAACCAGGCATGACTTTTTCCGCCCAAGAGGAACTTTCTCCAAATGCAGGCTGAGGTTAAAGATGTGTTGGAGGACCACACTGAGCTGGGGGCCACAGGCCTTCAGCACCCTGGCAGCACACACCGTCTGGCCCTGCAGCCCTTGTGAGGTGAAGCCTGCACAGCTCGCTCCTCCCCTGATCTGCTGAGAAGGTCCTCTGGGTGGTGCCTGAGTCGCTATGGGGAGGGGCAGATATTCCTGTTGTGGAACGGAGGTGGGGGTGATTCTGAGGCTCAGTGTGGAATCTGTTGAAGAAATCATTAAATTCATTGGCCCGATTCACTGCCCCCTTAGTCCCTGCTGAGGTCTGATAGCCAGTGATGGTCCTCATGCCCCTCCACACCTCCCTGGGGTTCTGCTGCTGGAGGCTCTGCTCTGCTTTCTCCTATAGGCCTCCTTCTCCTCCCTGATCCTGACAGACAAAACCCTCTGAACCCTCTTCACTGCCTCCCTGTCACCAGACCTGAACTTGACGAGAGGGAGTGGGTCCTGGTTGCCGTACAATTTAACTGACGAATAAAATGAAATAACTCCAAGCATTGTCTACTTACAGTAGACACACAACAAGGCTCCTACGTCTCACTTATGTGAATGTGTGACTTTTTGTTAACAAACTACTGAATTACTCACTATGCACAAAATAGACCGTAGGCATCGCGATAAATTTATGAGAGCACTCAAATTTACAATCTTTCCAAAATAGACCCGAACGCAGCACATGCCCAGCTCGCCAACTAACGACGTTGAAGTTAGCTTCGGATTCGTAGTTTCGACTCGGTGGGCAAGAGATAAAATACTGATTGATTAAGAAGTAGTTAAAATGACTATGAAAGTATGTTTCAATCAGTGTTAAGTGTAAAACTATAATGAAGAAGAAAATATATTAATTTCATTTTCTTTTACGGTTAACTGCCAAGTCGCAATAACGAATCGGAAGCTAACTTCTGCGTCGTACACCACCTTCGTAGATGTTCTCTGCTTCTGCCGCCATTTTGCTTTAGTCCGAGTGTGGCTGCGGCAGTCAACGAACCAGGACGGGTTTTTCCTACATTATACAACTTTTAAAAATCATTTAGAACTTGAAACTGGTAAATAACATCGCATACTTTGATTATACAACATATATTGTTGTTACGTTGAATTGTTAAAAATATAAAAGTTAATACCACGGTAGTTACCAAAGAAATAAGTGTCGTAACATTTAGGCTAACGTTAGCTAACGATAAGGTGGTGAAGAATTATAGGCTTCAGTAGGCCTTGTTATTTCACATAACCGCAAAGCTAATATTACAAGTGTTGGGAAAACCTATAGTTTAAAGTTCTATAAAAATACTAACAGCATTCTGGTAATAGAAACCTATATGATTTGGATAGGCTGACGAATAGTATATTTTAGGTTAGCGTGGGAATCGCTCGTAGTTCGCTTCAGCTAGCTTCGTGCTAGTTATTGTTACTTTGCAGTAAGTATATAATTGTTTCTTCACTGTTTTGGTTTTAGTTTCAGTCACAAACACATGAAAGGTATCTGTAACGTGTGTCACTTAGCACACGTCGATCCTAGATGGCTGTGTCAGATGTTTTGGCCGTAAGTTCATATACGCTAACATTTACTTAATATACCCTCATATTGGCCTCAGGGAAGTATTTTTCAATTGTAACGCGAATTGGTAACTTGTTGCCATAGTCGTTGAGAAGACTGGTGTATTTTAGTGGTCCTAAAGATGGAAGGCAAAGCTTTTCTTAACTGTCGAACATGGGTCTCCATGTCCGGAGGAAATAAACCACTGAGGCATAGACTCCTAAAAATCACGGATTTTTCTATGTGTGGTAGACTAGATACGTGAAACGAATAAACGTGACTTGATAATTCAGCAGCGAATCAGTCTGTCCACTGATCCGGACTCGTGTTACCCCTGTTAAAACCAAATTGCAGTTTCCTAGTCACGCAGATTGGGTCATTAATTGTTTCATGATGTTACACCTCTCTGTGGAAATGTCCAACTGTGTCCTTTGTATTTGTGCACATTTGTCTGTCTCTTAATAACCCCTTTGCAGTTCCTCTGGGAGTGTTTTTTTATTATTGATTTTGTAGGTTTATATCCATCTTCCTGGCTCTTTGTCGGGATCCCTGGATATGGATAGGTTGCCCATTGCAAATACATTGGCGGAAGATATTTTTCTCATCAGCATGGTAATCAACAGCTGAAAATCCCTAGAAGCTTGAATATCATGTCCAACTTTTTTTCTGCTGCTATCGCCAAAATGTCACGAAGCCCAAGAAGAAGCTGAGGATGTTTTTTCCCACCCACCATCTCATGTTCGTCCCATTTTTGCCACCCCAGTTTAAGAGCTTTTGGATCCAATTTTTGTTTTCTGGTGGTTTATTTCCCTCTGTTTATTCCATACATTAGTTATATTGATTAATAAAAAATAATAAAAAAAAAACGTACCCAAAGGACTTTGTTGCATCCACCATGAGAGTAAGATTTAGCAGTCTGGCGGAGATAAAGATGTCAAAGAGAGTCTCAGAGAAGGGATGTCATAGGAAGACAAATGTCTCTGGGCGACCCACTCCCCTTTTCCTCTTATCTCATGGATCAAGTGTTCCTTCAGGACTCCATACCACCACGGAGACACCTACCAGCAGTCAAGAGGGAAACTGCTTCTCAGCCACCTCAGGTAAAGGTAGTACCATGCTAAAACTGTTTCATATTGATGTTGCACAGTATGACATTTTGAAGTGTGAGGTTTTTTGATAGTCAAAAATAAGGCTCTTTCACCAGTACTTTTTCTCCTTCATATTTTCTTGTTGATACTTGTGATTTTTCCAAGTTCCCCAAACTGCTGCTTTGTGTAGTCACAAAAAAAGACAGGTAACAGTGAGGACATTGACATTTGTACCCAGCACCATTTTTGACTGGGGTTCAAATTTGCTAAGGGTTGATTTATATACATTGCAGGTTTTTCATGTAATGGGCTAAGTGTTTTTTTTTTTGGGGGGGGTAAGACCTTGAATTCAAAGCTTAGATATAGGTCCGAATTTTGATCAAATACCTACAAGACATTAAACAAACCAGTAAGTTACGTTTTAGCCTAAATGATATAATAATGTAAGAATCTGAAATGTACAAGTTGGAGCAAGTTTCATAAAAAAACTACACATAGGCTTCTTTGTATTAACTTTACATGTACAAATGTGTTTATATGTCAATTGTTGTAATGGAGTAGTGTCTCTCTTTGTGATGTGTTACTGGTGTTTGTGTGGTCAGGGAGAATCCAGTTGACCCTGAAGAGAACCAGCTGCTGGTAAAGTTGGTAAACTTGTCGCTACTGCTGCCACTGCCACTACAGACGCGTTGCAATGACCAGCCATGGAGATGACTGCTACTTCTTTTATTATTCTACCTGTACTAAAGTAAGAAAAGGTTGAGCCCAAAGCTCGCATGTACAAACATAATGTAACAAGTTGGAGGGGGGTTGGTGACTAGAATGAAGAGTGATCTTAATGCATTAATGTGATGTTTCATATCGATTTTCTTGTAGGGTGACAGTTGCCCATTCAGACACTGTGAGGCAGCAATGGGGAATGAGACCGTATGCAACCTCTGGCAGGAAGGGCGCTGCTTTCGTACTGTCTGCAAATTTCGCCACATGGAGATCACAGTAAGGCAAATTTTGGCATGCAACATAAACTGAAGACAGCTCAGAAATGTCCTTCAGGCTTTGCCTACTCGAGACTTTGTCTATGTCTTGAATGGCCATTATGGAAGGATAGAAAAAATGTCTCCCTGTAAACCTGGGTCAGGAGCTACACTCCTGCCTCTGGACCTGTGGGGAGGAATATAAATTACTAACTAGGATGCAGAAGTGAAATTATTTTCCACCTCTGCATTCAGCTGTGCTGTTACTGTTAGTTTAGATTGAGATGTAATCAGCCCCTCTCCATCATACATGTTTATCTGCTACATTACAACAGAAAAACCGAAAGGAGATACCTTGTTACTGGGAGAACCAGCCAGCGGGCTGCCAGAAGGCACACTGTGCCTTCTTCCATGAAAGGCCTCGCTACATCGACGGCGTCTTTGTCCCACCTAATAAAAGTGAGTAGAAGTCTTTTACGCTAACAAACAAACATTGGATTCAATGAAAGATTTTTTTAGACTGTTTTGCTTTTACCTATGGAAACAGCATAATAACTGTAATTTCCTCAGGTCTGAGCAAGAATGACGAACAGCCACACGAGGAACCAGCTCCACCACCAGCTGCCCCTCTTCCCACTCCAGCTAATCCCCAGCTCCGAGGGGTAATGAAGACGGAAACTCAGGAGCCAGTACCGAGCCCCACTCACCCACCAGTGGTGATTAATCCAGCAGATGATGATGAGGATGAAGATGGTGAGTCCGAGTTGATCTCAAACTTACTTCTTTGTCACTTCTAGCTTCTCTCTCTGTGGTCTTTACCACTTGTGTATTTATGTTTCCAGACCAGTTCTCAGAAGAGGGGGAGGATGGCAAGGTTGGCCTTTCTCCTAGGAAGTTACCCAAGTCAGGTGAGACTGTGGCTAAATGCAAATTCATGGCCAGAGCTGTATTATATGACTGTGTTTTAATGGAGTAACATATCTTACAGATGACACTCTGAACTTTGGAGTTAGTACTCTGGAGGAGATCCGACTGAGAAAGGCCCTGAAGGCCAGCATGAAGAGAGCTGGTTATCCCATCCAGAGTACTGCCTCCCTGGCCAACGGAGAGAAAGAAAACATCCAGTCATTTTTTCGACCTGCTCTTAATGATGCCAGAGAAGGTAAAAAGCAGGAACTTGTTTTACTCAGATTTTCAGGGAGTTAAATACAAGCAGTTGTATTGTTCCTTCCAGATACTATTGATACTATGTGATATTATTTGATTTTGATTGCATAAACATTGTACATATGTACACTAAAGAATTTGTGAATCCTTTAGAAAGGTCTCTTTCTCTGCAGTAAGTAAGATGTAAACTGTGATCACAATTTGACCCAAGTTGTAAAAGTCGTTAGAAAAGCCCAATCCAATTTTAAATATTTGTGTATAGGATGATAAATCCTTGAAGGGGAAATTAGAACCAATTAATTACTTTATAATTTCAATTAATGTGATGACAATCATGTGCAAGTCTGCTGTGTTGTATAGAGCAATCATTTGCAATGTTAAACTGATGAAATCCAAATTCAACACATGCAATACTGGGAGTTGCCTTCAGCCCTTAAAGAAGTAGAATTGACATTTTCCTGTTCTCAACTTGTACATGGTTCATCTTTTAACCTAGGCACGTTTGTCTTTACAGATGCTGGGAGACCCAGTGTGGCAGACCGGCTGGGAAAGAAGATGCCCAACACTGGTACATTTGCACTTTTACACCATAACATTAGCACTGATGGTAGGGGTGGGCGATATATCGAATATACTTGATGTATTTTGACTTGTTCCATGTGTCATAAAGTAAACGAATATATCGTGACTATCGAGTGTAAATTCTAACGTTAAAGCTCACTCCCCCGCCTGTCCAGTAAACTCCTAGCGCATGCTTGTTTTATACCGCTCTCAACAGTCGACAGCAAACTCCCCCGCTCATCCAGAAAACTTTCCTAGCAAATGCTTGTATTGTACTGAAATAAGAACTGGGGGAAGACAAGAAAGCCCAAGCGAAACCTCTAGAGCAGGGGTCCCCAACAACTGAAATGGAAAAAAAAAAGAAAAAAACTGAACCTTTCGGTTGCTGGCAATTGCAAATGACCGTGGCCTTTAAAGTAAGTTTGAGACAATCTTTGTATAACACACCAACGTTTGAATCAGCATAGAGATCGGCTTGTTAAATTGAGTCACCTCCTCTTCCCCAAGATACATATCGTATGTCCTGATATAGCTTTACAATATCGCAATATTAATTTTAGGCCATATTGTCCAGCCCTAGCTGATGGTAATAGTCCTACTGTACAGATTAGAGTAGCATGGCTTACATTGGATAACTGTGGCTCAGGAGGTAGAGAAGTTGCTTGCCAATCGTAGGCTCAGTCGTTTGATTCCCAGCCTATGGCATTGGTGTTTGAGTGTGTGCGAATGGGTGAATGAGAAGCAGCATAAAGTGCTTCGAATACCAATAGGTAGAAAAGTGCTATATTAGTGTACACCATTTACCATTTATCCTTGTTGTAGATATAAGCAGCGGAGAAGGTTTCCCACTGAAAAGGAGTCTGGCTGAACGCCTGGGAAGAGTCGTGGCTGAGGAAGCGCCACCACAGAAAGGTGAGTAGTGTTAATGATCAGGGCTAGATCATTGCTATTCACTAAGTATCACCTTTAGCTCTTCGCTAACAGTCATTCTCCTGAAAGACATTGTATCTTAAGCTCGAAACAATAATGTTGTGACTGAAATGTGTAAATAGATTGTGTTCATGTGTAGCTCATTCAGTTGAAAACTCCCCAATGAAGATTTCTCTTTAAACAACTACCTTTTTTGTGCTTCTTTAGCTTTGAAGCCTATTAAGCAAAGACTTGGATTACCTGCTGGTGCTGTTGCTCCCACCCAAACAGGTATGAAGTCTAGAAACTTACCACTGTCTCAAATCTCGTCTGGAAAGATTAATTATCCACAAAATTATTTATTGTTATGTCCTAACTTTCTCAACAGCTGAGATCGACATGGAGTCAGAGAAATCTCCAGAGCAGATTCGCATCAAAACTCTGGAGGAGATTAGACAGGAGAAAGCAGCAAAGTCTCAGTCTCAGAGTCAGAATGATGGCTCTTCAGTCATAGCTACAGAAATCACTAAAACTCTCAGCACCAAAGCCACCAAGGCTGTTAAGCGAGCAATCACCGTCAAAAATGACTCTATTGGCCATGTTAAAACGTTCCCAGATGTCTTTCAGACAAATAAGAAAAGGCGAATGGAGCAGAACTCCAGCCCGAAGAAGGTTGAGCAAGCTGTGGACAAAGCTCCATGCAAGAGCCAGGGAGAGTCAAACACAGCAGGGCCTGGTTCTGAGGCTGCAGAAGTTGGGGAGGTTAGAGTAAAGACCTTGGAGGAGATCCGCAAGGAGAAAGCAGTGAGGATGCAGGCCCAGGAGGCGGAAAACAAGAAGAGCTCTGAGACTTTGGAGAATGATGCTAAGAAGCCTCACATACTGCGCAACAACAAACTGGCTTCCCAAAGTAAGACAGCACTGTTATATTTATTGTCCTATGTGTATTTACACATGGTACATGTGTAGTTGTTACTAGTTCTACTGTTGTCTTTCAGTTTTATAATTTTCTAATCCTAACCTAGCAACTTTAAGAGTTTAAAATCTGAATTTTATCAACTGATCAGGTAAAGTGTCAACAGAGAAGATTACTGAAGAGACAGAGAAGCCAGTGAAAACTCACACTGCTGCTCCTGAGGTATGTCATAGAAGACACTGCAGTATTGGTTTTGCTTGCTTGTTATTATCATCACTGTAGGTGATTATTTTCCTGTGTTTTTCCAGACCAGTTCTGCCTCCGGTAACACTGTCAAAGTCAAGACCTTTGCCGAAATCATGCGTGAAAAACGTCTTCGCAAGCAGGAAATGGAGGAGCAGGACAGAACATCAGATGAGAGACAGACTTCTGATGAAACTCTGAAGAGGAAGGCTCCTGTTAGATGTGGTCTTCTATCTCCAGGCTCCTCATCACCTTCCTCCAACACCCCTGACACTACCTGCTCCACCCAAAAGCTGCCTGTTCGTAAGCTGATCCACCTCAAACCCAAGACTGTTTCACCTCTCAACAGCTCCATTACTCCTGATACAACAGATTCTGCTGTTCAGACCGGGACCTCAGTCCCTGTGAAGCAAGGTGACACAGAGTCCCACTCACAGATCACCAGCAGTTCCAGGGAGGTCCGAGACAAAAAGACAATCAACATTTCTGCACCCGCTAAGCAGAGCAGAACAGCTGCTCAGGTTCCTTCTGATGAGGGCCCTACTGCTGATACAACACTGAACAGTAATCAGAAGACATTGCCAGAAAACACTACAGACACCAAAGGTAATTCAGCTCTAATGCTATGTTATTCATGCTTCCCTTTCCAACACCAAGAGTCTTGCAGAGAATATTTCAGAATACCTGGTTTCGTTATTGTTGCAAACACCGGATTTCTTAAATGTCATGTGAAAAAGGCGATACTTTTTATTTTATTTGGGTTAGGGATTTAGAGAATCCTAATTGGCCATGTGTGCAAACAACTGGAACTCAAAAAGGGCTTCCAGTATAGGAGGAATTCTCAGAACTAGCACAACATGTTCATTCTTTTTTATTTTATTAATTTGTCATTTTGTTTTCAGTGAGGCCCAAACTGAACGTGAAGCCGTCTGTCATGAAGCCGGCAGTGCAGGTGAAACCAGGTCAGAAGAGGAAGGCAGCAGAGCGATCTGCCGTCGCTGCTGTGAAGCCTCTGAACAGCACACCCACAGTGCAGGAGGAGCCGCTCCAGGAGACGCCCTGCAGGGACAGACAGGTATGTCTGTTAGGCATAGGTCACATCCACATTTAAACTCTCCTCTAATCCTAGGTTTAAGGAATAAAACATGAGAATCTAATGTACTAGTGCTGTTACTGACCTTCAGTGACCCGTGTCGTTGGCAGGTGATAACATCCTCCAATGCAGAGGCTCAGCTGAGCTCAGCTGTCCCCCGTACTCCCGGCTCATTGCTGGACTCCAGCTCCAGTCCTCTGAGAGAGGAGCTCCAGACGGTTCCTGTGTTCACGCAGAGTCAAGATACCAAGCCGACCGCCAGTGTTCCTGCTCCCACAGAGGCCTGTACAGTCCCCCAAAGGTAATTTTCCACAGAAAACTCCTTTTTACAGAAGTCAGACTTCCGGTGGAAACACTTGTAGACAGGTAGCGAGTGACCTATTTATTTTTAACTTGTAAAAATGTATTTGTAATTGTGCAGTCACAAAGTGTTTGTAGTTTCCCTGGGACATAATCCCAGTGACACGAATGCAGCACTGTCAGTCACTAAATAACAAGTCTCTTTTTTGTCAGCCCGATCCTGAAGACGCCCACTCAAACTCCCAAACCACGGAGACAGAGCACAGGTGGGTCCCGCGCCGCCTCTGGTGCTGCTGCCTCCACCTTAGTTGTGGACGACTTTGAGGACCTGATCAGCGAGTTCACTGGCGACCATCTGGAGGAAGATGTTGACCCTGGCATCGGAGAAGATGACCTGCTGCAGGAGCTGTCAGAGATGATTGATAGCTGAGGCTTCCAATCAAGCACAATCAATAACCCCACCCCAATTTCTCACCCACAAGACTGTATGTAAAAGAGGTGAAAAGTATCACTCAGTATCTACCATAGAGCTTTTTAAACATGTCTTTTTCTTTAAAGGTTAACTTGTTTTAAGCTTTAGGTAAAATATTTGTTATTCTTTACATTTTAAACATCTTCTCTCATCCAATCATTTTCCATTTCCTGTCCATATGATCATCCTGTGGACCAGGTGGTAGTCTGCAGGACTTTGATTTTCTTTATGTCTGTTTTTGATCATTGTCCAAATTTCCAAGCCCTGAGAAGAGAAAGTGAAAAGGGTTTGTGTGCTGTGAGAAATTCAAAAGGAATTGGTGGACGATGTTGAATGTTGGGAATGATGAACTGCATCATTGCAGAGAGAAGTCATATTTGTATACTGTGTATGCAAAAGAAAGGGTAAAGTGAATATAGAAATAATGATTATTGCTGCACTTATCAGTACGCTGCCTTCAGCTACTTGTTATTGTTTTTAAATGTATGAGACTGTTGTTATTCAGCTAGTCCCAGATGATAATGTTCCAATGTGATATTTACTTTACTGAGATCCCTGTCAACATAGCAGCAAAGATCATAACCTGAGAGGAAGGTGCAATTGATTTTCCATCAGTTGTCTTAACATTAACATTAGTTGTCTTCATCAGATAAATGTGCTTTATAGTTTTTCTACTCCAGTCTGATTGACTGCATCTTCTGTCTGCCCCTGTCGTTTTTATGTTTGACTAGATAGTTTTTGGTTTTGTTTTTATTTCTGACCATTTACTTCAGTGGACAAACTTTGAAGCATGACGTTGTCACTTAGTCTGGGATAACTGCTCTCTGGTCTTTGTTACTGAACACCTCAGGGACTCTTCTTGATGTTTGTATGTTATTAATATGACAAACAAACACTGTATTTCAATTCAACAACACTGTCTTTGCCTGTTTTTGTGTTAGCAGTTCTATCAGTGTGATCTGAGACATGATCCTTTTCTCATTTTTTATGTTTGCTCTGTCCTGCCCATTTTCCACAAGCTTACTGTTTAAAGTGACTTGCACAGTGACTGTAAATAAAAAAATGCTTTTAATGACCATCCTGATCAAGAAGTGACTTAATATTTAAAGTAGACTCCATAGTTTGTGCCAGGTTTGGGAACAACAACAGGCACCATGAGAAATTAATAATTTCCATGTACAAACAATGGTATACACTAAACGTGGTAAAGATGGTTCCTCAGCTGTGGAACAGTAGACTGTTCTCGGTTCTTAAAATATATTTTTTTAAGCAGTTCTAGAGAAGATGCCATATTTTACTCTATTTCACTGTAATCTAGGATACGACAGTTGATCGTATAGTGGAGAATGTTACAGTAAAATAAATCAACACCTGTGTATTTGTGAAAGACGGTAAAAGTAACTGGTCCCACTAGTAAAAATGAATAACTGGCTAAAGTACTATGGTGCAGTGTCGTCCTCCAACCAGCAGGTGGCGGGAAGTAAACACAAGCGTCCATTCTGAACACCGACAGCAGGCAGAAGCCGGTAAGCTTGTACTTCCGGGTTAGTGGATGTAAACAGAAGGACGTTCCCGTATTGAGACAGCAGCAGCAGACAACATGACCAAACTGGAGCTGTTGAACGTGTTTCTGAACGACAGGTTGACGGCGGCCGCCGAAGAGATTTTCCGCGCTGTTAAAGAGACTGTGGTGGAGTATCAGAGCGAAATCCTGCGCTCTAAAGAGGAGAACGAGAGGCTCAGACGGCTCCTCGATGTAGCCGTCCAACGGCTCCTGCTGCAGCCAGGTGAGAAGCAGCCGCCGCCAAGCTCCATTCAAAATACATCATGTTGTATGGAGAGGTGCTCACGGTTTGAAAAGCAGCTAACACCCGGACATTTAGCTTGTGTCATTTAGTTAAGCGAGTGAAAACTGACGCTGCTGCAGAAAAAGACTGTGAAATCAAGAAGAACAACTGTAATATTTCGCATGAAAAAAATCAACAACTGTCAATCTTTGTTACTGCACTAAGGTTATCTCTCAAAGATCTGCACTTGATGGATGCAGTGGTTCTGATGATCACATATTTTGAGCAGTTAAGTTGTCTCTGATACTGATTGAGTAGCTTTTCTTCTGTTAAGATTGTTTCTCATTTCTCTTCGGAGTTATCAGAATAACACAATAAATTACATATACATAATAAGTAGAAGTCTTAGTATGATTAGACAGTTTTAGTTTGGGTTTATCGTTGGAAATGATCTTACGTATTTGTGTGTGGCAAACGTATGTGAACCCTTAGTATTATCAATTCATTTGAAGGGTAAATTAGATTAAGGTGTTTCAGTCAGTAGAAGAACATTCGGGTGTGTGTCCGGGGCACTCTTCACAATCAAAGTCATTATTAGAAGTGTGTCATGGCTCGAACAACTGAGGTTTCCGAAGACCTTAGAAGAGTTGTTGATGTTCAGCGGGCTGGAAAGGGTTACAGAGGTTGAACTCCACAAGTCGGCTGTCTGACCGACTTTGAACAAATGTTACTTTGTTCAGGAGAGGTCAATCTACAATGATCACACCATCTAGGAAAACTAAAGGGCTCCTGGCAGCAGCTAATTTCAGTGTTCATGAGTCCATGAACACTGAAATTAGCTGCTGCCAGGAGCCGGAATGTGTCCTAGACACCCTGTGGGTGTCCACTGCTCCCCCAGGGGATGGGTTAAACATGTAAATGTAATCAATGACAATAAAGCTGATCCCTAACCCAGGCTACACTTAGACTGTGCTTGAAGTGGCACAGTAATATATTTATTCAAATCCACCTAGAATGACTGTGATGCTTGTTACCTTTCAGAGCCCCCTTCTGTCCGGCTTCAAGAAGAGAGTCAGCCCTGTGAGTCTGAGTGGAGGAGCAGTGTGGAGCTGCTGCCACAAGTTAAAGAAGAGCCAAAACTCAGAAATATTTCAACAGATCATTCACTTGAAGCAAGAGACTTTGACGAAGGAAACTCTAGTCATGTTGAGCTACTACAGAGGTTACATGCCCCCCCAGCTGAGAGTTTGTGCAGCAGTGTCTCTCCAACTCCTCTAACATCCCAGGAGATAAAGGCAGAGAGTGACAGAGAGGATGATGGGACACAGCAGCCAGCCACCAGCTTACCATCGTCTCCAGGTGTTCACGCAGACTGCAGATTGGCTCAGAGTGGTTCTTGTGATGGTACCGCTAAGACGAACAGAACTCCGAAAACGGAGCAGCACATGAAGCTTCTTCGCTCGAACGGTAAACCGAGCGCACATATACTGCAGATCAAGAACACAAGATCCCTGAAGCCGCCCGCGCCTCATTCCTCTCATCCGAGCCAGAGCATCCAGAGGTGGCACAGCTGCAAGGAGTGCGGGAAGGGCTTCAGCTTCGCCTGCCAGTTGGAGGTCCACATGCGGTGGCACACCAAGGAGAAGCCGTACAGCTGCTCAGTGTGCCGAAAGAGCTTCACCACAGTCAGCATGCTGAAGAGGCACCACCGCATCCACACCGGAGAGAAGCCCTTCCGGTGCCACGTCTGCGGAAAATGTTTCAACCAGTCGGCACACCTCAACACGCACTTCAGGCTCCACACCAGGGAGAGGGCCAGCTGGAGCAGAGCACCACACGCCAAGTGAATTAAGGACTTCACAAAAACAGGAAATTAAACTGTAAACTTTGACATGCTTGAAATAACCGTCAGGTTCAGTCAGTGTACAATGGTGTTTCATTGTGTGTCTTATTGTTGTGCAATCAAGTGTGCTATCTAACATTTTCTGATTGATTGATTATGGTGTTTGTTACACAAACATATTAAAAGCATAAAAGAATTGTTTGCTCATGAATTTCATAGCTAATGGTGCAGATTCACCAGAAAGTTCCTGGTGCTTTCTTTCTAAGGGACTAAAATCCAGGAAGCTTCTGTGGGATAAAAGTCCCTCCAGCACATTGTTATTGGAATTCCCATAGCAGGAACAAAGCGCGGAGGAGAATAAAAGCAAACTGCCCCACATGGAGCTAGGTTTTATTGCTGCAAATGTGAAATGATTTGACCAATCAAATTGTTACCCTGTGTTGTTTGACATGTCTAACACAACGAGGCCGATGTGATTAACAAAAGAAAGAATAGCTATAAATAAATATAACTGTAAGGTACCAAAATAACACTTGTAGCAACACTGTCACCGTCATCTGCTGGACTGTTATCGGTACTAGAAACTACAACATACAGTGTACAATTACAGTAATTGACCTCCTCTCTTAAGAATCACAGTGTTTCTGCAATTGTAAAAATCTCAGTAGTCATAAAATATGCTGGACTATGGTTCACAAACATGTGTACAGGAGTGAATATTTAATAATTAATCACTATGTACTGTTATAGCAGTCAATCAATCCAGCTCACTGAGCTACAGAGAAACATGTAGATGTCAAGTTCATGTACAGTCAGTGGATTTCTCTCACACTGTGCATACCAGGGACACCTCACACTGGAGCTGAACCCACCTGACACTCGGCCTGAGGCGGTGTACACCCTGGACCATTTAGATTCACCACTTAACCTGCATGTCTTTGGACTGTGGGAGGAAACTGGAGGAGCTAACTAGCAGGTTAGAACCCACAACCCGTAGCTGTGAAGCAACAGTGCTTTTGTAATGCCCCACCCTGCTGTCCAATAATTTCTGCAAAAAGGTAGGTCCCCAACACTCACCTCCCTCTGACTCCACCTTGAGATCATCCATCACATACAGGATCTGTGACAATGGACAACCGCTGAAAAACTCCTACTGGAAATGCTCTTGACTACTAAGAACAGAGACAGGCTTCAAATAGAAGAAGTATGGAATAATAGGTTAGAAGAAAAATCTATAGATATGGTGAGTTCGATTTTTAAAAGGTAATCTATAGATTCTACAGAATGTATTGTAATTAAACTGAAACTGAAACTAAAGGCTTTTCAGAGTGAATACTGTTCAACTTTATTATAGGCTTAAAATGACAGGAGGGGGGATAGTTAATGCCTGTATTTTAATACCCTCACATTTATTATGTGTCTGGGAATGTGGACGTTGTCACTGAATACAATTCAACATGTGGAAATAACCAGACCAGGAAATGCATTAACGTATGTGGTACAGGTAATGCAATGTTACCTGTGGTACAGGTAATGTTAATGTTGTGGTGGACGGGGCAGCACGGATGATGATAATTGTTGATGATTATGGTTACCATGGTAATGGCACACATAAACCTCTAACAACTGTATTATAGGAGTGGTGTTTGGACCATACCTGCTATTTCTCGTTAAGAATAAAAAATACATAAAATCAATAAATTAATCAAAAAATAATACTTAGGCTTAAACAAGGTAACCAGGGAAAACATAAATTCAGTACATGTAAAAAACAACCAAACGAACACGCATCATTTTCAGGCTAATTGTTTGTTGAGCGTCTGCTCCGCCATATTTGGAGGCAGCTACACCTTGTGCTGCAGTCATGAGGCGGGGTGTAACTAATGCTTTGTACGGTTTGCTGTGACTGGTACATAAACTGTTTTATGTGTACCTGTTTGTTATTTTTATCACCTTTTGTGAGGTTTCTTCTTGGTTAACCTAAATGTAGCTATTTGATATTAGCTGCTAACAGAAGATTTAACAGCTAACGCTAATGGCGCTCAGCTAAGGGAGGAAGAAAACAGCTTGAAATACACTTAGGAGATTAGTTTGGAATGGGATTAGTATTTTTCTCCACTATGAAATGTTATTCTTCAATCCAAGAGATGAAAGATGGATCCAAGTCAACAACAGCTGCTGTTCAAGCTAAAGAGTAACGTTAGCCGCAAGCTAGCTCGAACCTTGTTCAAGCTAGCTGGGGGTGAGTTTGATATTTAAATGTAAGCTATAGGTTTTCAAAATGTTCTAAAAATGTATATTTGATTTAAATTACACACATTATTTTTATTATACACAGTCCATGTCAAATTCAGTTAGTATGTAACATCATTTGTACTGTTTGTTTTTGTCATGACAAACACACCAGAAATTAGAATAGCTTATTCTACATTGTCAGGAAATTGTATTAAAATATTTTTTATGACTAAATGATCCATATAATTATATTTTCTCCCCTCACACGCCACCACCACCACCTGCACACCAACCGCTGCTTACGTATGCACGCTCGCGGACAGCGACAGAACATCTGACAGAGGGAGAGAGAGACAGGGAGAGAGAGACAGAGAGAGAGAGACAGAGAGAGAGAGAGACAGGGAGAGCTGCACCGCATTGACAGGAAACACGGAGTGTAACGCCGACAGCACAGAGGAGGAGGTGGATACTTTTCTGATGCCACTGCGGAGCTGACGGTGCCCGGTGCAGCAGCTTGGAGAGGCGCATCAGAGCAGCTCAGGTAAGCGCGGATACTTTCTACTTTCTGCTGTGATGCTCTGTAGTTGTAGCTCTCATCACTGTGACGCATCGGGTGTTGTCCCGGTTCTGGCGGGTCCAGACAAAGATGATGACAATCGAGGATGTGGAAATGACAGCGGGCTGTAATGTTACAGACACAGTTTGGTCCGGGAGGTTCGGGACCGCTGTTTCTCCGTCTTTCTGCAGTGTTTTCCGGGCAGCCGGTGCTCACGGGCCTCCGCCTCTCTCTGCGCATCTTCTGGATGATGCTGCGGTTTTGTGGGATTTTTTTTTGCTGCTCTGCGCAAATCGTGAATAAAGCTACCGAAGTCCGGTGAGATGACCGGGCCGGGCCTCGCAGTCATCCGCAGAGGCCTGTGTGTGTGTATGATGAGCAGGAGAAGTGTCATTGCAGAGGACGAGTGAACGGGGACATTTAAAGGGCTGTCAAGTTAGTGTTGTTTGGTTAGGCCCCGGGGTGAGTCAGGTCTCTCTATCAGCACTGTGGATCTGAGCCCATCTGAGTGTGAGGGAGGCCACTCAAAGAAAAAAGCTGAGTCCATTATATCATGTCATGTCATGACACACACGCTTTTCACACAAATCTCTTCAGCACCATTAATATAATAATGTTAAAACACACACTGTGTGTTTTTCTTTGCTACAGTAGTTTATGACACATTTTACTTTAGGGTGTTTTTGATACCTTATACCACTAGTGTCTGTGTCTGTGTGCATTCAGTGGAGAATTGAGTCATGTTGTTGAATGGTTGATAATAATTGTACTTAGTTGTGTATCACTATTCGTGGACTCGTCGTGTTTCCACATGGGATTCTTAATAATGATGAGCTCATTGTGACCTTAAGAATATTTTGCAGTATTTAAGTTGTTGGTAACAAAGCTGTATTCATTCATCATGTATAAGCAACATTTGTGGTTATAAAAAACTTCCACCTGATTAAATTCAATCACAGCAAAATGTGCGACAGATGTGATAAGAACGTGTCGGTGGTGCTCAGTAGACAGTATTTCTTAATCTTCTAATGCAGGAACTTAAATGTTCCTATGGTATTCTTATACAGGGGCTGTGGCCTGTATAGAAAGGTTCTCTTATTGACTTGTTTAATGTATCCGGCCATGGAGAGAGGTCTGTATATGTGTTTGTGTGTATATGTGTGTGTGTGTGAGAGAGAGTCTGTGTGCTACAGCTGAATAACAAAGAGTTTTTAACAAAACCCAAGAGCTCTCAGCTTCCATTTTGCATGTTTGCATGAAGAATGTTGAGGCATCACACTATGGCCTAAAGGCAAAGATGGTAGAAGTATCATACATTGTGCTATATTATTAATCACATTAATTAGTGAATTGTAATGTGTTCATTAATAATTTACTCAAACTGACTGCGTTATGTTACATAACACACATAGTTTAATTAGTTCCTTTTAATTGTAGTAGTTTGACATTTATGACCCAGAGATCTTTTATAGCTGGACATGTTTGGATGAGGTTAATTAGTGCTGCTGTATTCCAGAGTCATGTGATAATCATATCAATCAGTCCATGAATCAGAGGCAGATGTGTGTGTGTGTGTGTGTATGCTGTAATTGTGAGGACATGTTGGAAGTGAAAGTTGGCTGGTCCTCACTTTCTGACTCACCTTTCTGAAAAAGGTTTATTTGTGAGTGACAGCTTGGATTTTTTTTTCATCTTAGAATCAGGTTTAGATGAGGGGTTAGAGCTGGATTTAGATATTTAGTCATGATGAGTTAGGGAAGACATTTGGTCTTATTATTGAAAAAAACACTATAACTCAAATACTCTATAGTTGAACTCTGGTCCAGATCCGGATTTAAAGACAAAATGTCAGTGCAGCCTGGAGCTCATGTTGAAAAAGTGAACTGGCATGTTTCAAACTATCCATGCAAAGAAAAGAGGTTAATGGTGAAAACATGCACTTCAAGCTACAATATGCAACTTAAGCTACTGCTAGCATGGGACTTCAATCAGTCCGCGTTGCTCTAACCAGCCTTCCCTCTTTAATACAGCTCTGCTTATCTTACTACTTACTTGTAGTGTACAATGGTTTAATACGAGGACACCATCTCAGTAAAATCTGACTTGTTTGCAAAGGAGGCCAAAGTCCGAAGGCTCAGGCTGTATGATAGATAGATAGATAGATAGATAGATAGATAGATAGATAGATAGATAGATAGATAGATAGATAGATAGATAGA
>JAUYWH010000022.1:2194496-2206130 GCA_034779795.1 Ctenopoma multispine | reverse complement strand
GATAGATAGATAGATAGATAGATAGATAGATAGATAGATAGATAGATAGATAGATAGATAGATAGATTGATTGATTGTTTATACACTGTGCAAAGTTTCACTGGCAAACCACAGCAGCACCACAGCTATATGCAAAACACAAAGAGACTATCCTGGATGATGACTCACCAGTGCCTATTCCTTTTTAATGAAGTGTAAAAGGAAATGCACCAACATTTGTAATGTGGGAACATACAATTTGTCAGTGAAAATAAAAATTTGTTGTTAAGCAATCTGTATCTACGTATCTGCAAGAACTGGTAAAGCAGTGAGCCTTAACGCCAAACTAAGAAGATTTTCTCTTGAGCTGATGTGAGCAGCAGTGTGGCAGTGAGAAAGCTCCAGGTTTGCTGCTGTAGAGGCATGAAAAAGTGAGGTTGCTGTGTCAGCATTATTCACAGGGCAGGTCACACAACCATTTAGCATAGCTATGCCGTACACTTACAAACACATACTAGCATCATGGTCATTATCAGTTTAGTGTTGCTAAGAGTTTAGTTCTAATGAGGTTGACAAAAGAGTCTTGATTCTTTGAGAAATGAATACAGAACTGTCTATTACACAACAGCTGGTGATGGCATTAATGTTTCATTCCTGTTGTGGATGCATATTATGTACAGTAATTTTAACTGTCATCTTTAAGGTAAATTCCCTATACTGGAACCATAAAATAAGATTTACTGTTTACTGATTAACTTAACTAATGCTGCACCAAGCCCAGGTTTGTTTGTGACATATTTTGTCTCCTTGTGCTTTGCAGTGATACAACATACAGCTGTTTTAAATACTTTGAAATAGCAGCATAGTCTTGTCCCATAAGATAAACGTCCACTATCTTCTTTCTTCGTCCCACAGTGATTTCTTTACTTTTTGGCATTGTTCTACTTGAGTAGTTCCTCTCAATTGAGCGCCAATCATTTTGCCTTGTCATTTTTTTTCTTGTTTCTGTTCAGTGCATCATAAAGTATCTTAATCAAATTTAGTGGATATTTTGTCTTGGTTCTTTTGGAGGACAAAAAGGGGACAAATAATTTGGGGTTAAACTGTAAATGGCAGTCATACACAGAGCTTGGACTGTCACATGCTCCAATAAATTCAGACCCCCATTTTATTGTTTATAGGTTTACTTCTGTCTTCTGTTAACATGCAAATGCAGCGCTGTGAATGACTTCCAGGACTGATTGTATGGAAAAATGTGCCATTCACATTATTTTTAATCTACACTACTAGTCACACACACAGGAAATACCATGTTTTAATAAAAAACATTCAAGTCATCAGCTGTGTTATTGTTGCAAGGGAGTTTCTAATGATCACTTCTCCTTTTAAATTAAAATCTTTCCACTAGCAAACATAACGTGCTAGAAGACAGTACTAATGTTCGCTGATGATAGGATAATACATTTATCAATATTAATATAACAGACCTGAGTGTCTGTTGACTTCCATTCTGGATATAGGCCACAGAGCCTGGGAGTTGCAGATCTAGATATGCCACAGCATGCACTGCTTCTGAATGGAGTATGTTTTTTCCACCATAAATTAAAGATGTCAGGGCTGTCAGAACAGCTTCCATGTTGCTGTGACCTGGAACCAAGTCTTGTTTGGGGGGCTCCAGTGGGACTGTGTAATCTGTCACCAGTGCTTTCATGGTTCTTCTGGATACGGAAACTGATCTGGTAATTACCAAACATGAACACAGCACGCTTAAAAAGACACCAAATTCATCTTCACATGTAGAGTGAGCTTTACAGCATATGTTTCAAGAAATCCCAAGGGTGTCAGGTGTCAGTGTCAAGTGTCAAGTTCAAGCTTTCTAAAAGACACGAGACCCGATACTTTCGGCCTTGGTATGCTCCGAAAGGTTCTATGATGTATTCTGGAGGGTGAAATTCCTCCTGGCTATGTCACAAAGTATTTGGTTTTGTGTGTCTTTGTAGTTTTGTTGCAGCTAATTGTATAAATTATTGCATAAATGATAAATGTTGATAACATCGTAGACTTTGGTCTGACTGTAGTCCTTGGCTGGACGACTGTACTGTGTGTATAAAAAACATGGCTGCTCAATTAGAATATATTAGAATACGGATTACACACATTCAGCCCATAATATTGCAACTAGGGTGATATAGCAGTGTCACACCAAGAAGGTCAATACCATTTGAAGATCACACAATGTTAGTCTGTTCTAACACTGACTCCCACGTACAGTCAGGTACAACACGTGTGGGAAGCGAAAATTTCACAACACATCATTTGACTTTAACTGTGTGTACCTCAGGGCCAGCTTCTTTTTAATGAAACGGAGAGTTTGTTCAGTTTAACCACACTTTTTTATGGCTGTTAAGGTGCAACTTAATTCACTTGGGTGGAGCTTGGCTTCTGGGCCTTTTGTTAGTGTGATTTGATAAAGAACAGGGACAAGGAAGGAAGTTGTGTGGATGTAGAATGTCAAAGTAGCCATAATCCTGTAATAACATTCCTAAAGCTTCTTACTGAAAACCCTGGGCTCCTGCTGAAAGTTGTTTGATTTAGCAGTGCTGCAGCTCAGCTGTTTGGCCAGGAGATGCCAGTGTTGTAACACAATTCGCGTGCACTGTTACTCAGTGAGTGCATCCATGTGTGCACTGTTTGAGTGTTTTGTACAGTTATGTACAGCTATGACTTTTCGGCATGTGTGTGCACACACAGGAGCATTTACACTGCTACACATGAGGTTTGCACGCTAGCTCGTCATTGCCATCATTACAATAGAAATATCTACATTTGCCTGATTCCACACCAGCTTGTATGAACCTGTTATTACTAGGCATTGTGTCAGTTTTTGTCTCGTGATGGTTTTCACCCTAACACCATCTGGGATCAATACAGTTTTCTGACTCTTGAATATTGAATAGCAGTGAATATCCGCTCTCAGTCTTTAGTACACAGCAGCAGCACTTACACCGTATGGCTGCATTTCCGACCAGTCGGATTGTGGGTAAGCTGGGGCGGTGCCCAGTAATAGGTAAATGAATTCTGCATTAGGAGAATTTCTTGGCTTCACTGTGACTGCCTGGCATGGTGTTTCTGTTTAGGTGTGTGTGTGTGTGTGTGTGTGTGTGTGTGTGTGTGTGTTTCTCACCTGGCATTGCATTTAGAACAACCACCCTCCTGGGTCCAATGTTGGGCTTTAATACCTTACTTGGCATCTAGTCTGATGAAGTCATTCAGCCAGTGTGTAGCTGGATAGTTTTCCACTTAATGTGCTCTTGCTGAATAACTTTGTCGTGTACAAGAAAAACCAGGTGCACTCTAAGGTTTTCTTTGTGTTGCTCACAGTAGCTGGGTTTCCACCTGAAGGAGCTGAAATGGTAATGCTATAATAAATATTTCCTTACATATACTGTAGTGAATACTGTACTTAACTGGACCTTCAGTAAAACTACATTTAATCACAATAACTTAGTCAAAAGGTAGCTATTTATAAAGTGGTTTCAGGACCCCAGCTCTCTGTACTGACCACTGGCTTCATAACACTACCAAACTTGTATTGCTATCTTTAGCAATACATGTTTGGTAATGCTGTGTCTGTGGTGTCTGTGCTGTGTCTGTGGCTCATACATCATTTGAGCATACAGCCATCCTTTAACGGAAAACATTTTTCTTTCCTATGGCGCTCTGTCTGCGGCTCCTCTCAGGCTACCTGAGCTGTGTCTTCAAGTGTCAATCACTTTCTGTTTCTCAGCAGCTTCTATTTTTATACGCCTCACAGAGGCTGCTGTTTCCTCGCAGGGCAGAAAGGAAGGTGAGTGTAGAAGCAGAGAGAGAGGGAAGAGGCTGGTGATGGGAAAGAGCGAAATAGAAATAGAAATGAAAATAGAAAAATGAAAGACTGCCAGTGTCTGGAGCGACGGCCGATAGCACAGTGCTGTTTGGCGGGCTGCCAGGTGGAGAGGATAAATAGAGGATGAAGAGAACAGAGGGAGAGGGGGGGGCGTCCTGGAGTCTAGTAGTGGCCTCAGGCCTCAGTCTCCACTGAGACCACTGACTGGATGAATAGAAAAGCGAGAACGGGGAGGAGAGAGTGTCTGACCGATATGATTCCAAAGCTGATATCGTTAAAGTAAAAATAGTAAATAGCTGCTATTAGTAATATCAGAGTAAAATTGGTATTACACTTCTGACCATGAACAAACCAGTGTCTGACATGAGCACTTCTCTGCAGACAGCTTTATAGTGTGATAAGACCAAAGAAATTATATCAAAAAATGAGCTAATTTACATTCAGTTTAGTTTATGATCATTACATACAACCAGTGTGGCAAAAAACAGAGGCAGATAAAAGTTTCTAAAAAAATTTGACCAGACTGATGGAATGAACCAGCTTTAGATTATTGTATTAGAACTCCTGTATTGGCTCCAGCGATCATTCTAACGCTGGAGGAGACAGAAACGAGTGGTAAGGAAAGCCTGATGGAAGGTCATAGTTCTGTTCAGTCGATTCACACAGACTAGGTTTTAGCTACAACTTTGCCTCAGGCGGCTCTCCGACTTTAGCTGCTCCATGGTTAAGATTAAAATACTCCTCTGAGAAAGAGAGAGAAGCTGTTATGTTATCTGGATAATTAAAGTTTAGCCCTGCTTTGTTTATCTCCACTCTTTCTAATCTCTTAGTTTACACACTGCTTCTACAGCATTGCCATTTCCTCTGATATCTAAGTGTTTTATTGTGGTCAGATATCCTTCTGTAGTTTCTTGAGGGTGAGTTAATGTGGAAGTCCAGTTTAACCTTAATTGGGGATTATTATCTCAGTTTTGTGCCTCAGTTGCTCTTCTGAATTTTTTTTAGTGTGTGTGTGTGGGTGTGTGTGTGAGCGAGTGTGTGTGTGCCCTGCAGCTTAACAACACTCATGCATATGCATCAAGTGTAGAAGGACCCCTTTTTCAGCAGTGCAAAGGGGAAATAGGAGACCTCTGATTTAATTAGGTCTTTACTGTAACTTTTTTTGTTGTCCTGTCCGCACGGAATTCTAGGTTTCACCTTTCCTTTCATTTCCAATGTGATGATTTAAATAAGAGGTTAAAACTGTAGACTTCCTGCTTGAATATCGTTGTTATAAAGTCTCAAGTGAAACATCCCATAACATCAGGAATAAAACTGTTTGCCCTGCACAATGTGCGGGACAAAGACCCATCATTTCTCTTTTTGTTGCTGTACTACAAGATTCGACATTCACATCAAGGGTAAAAGAAAATACTGATACACTTCAGTGTTGCAGTACTGTGTTGTGTGATACTGTATTAATTCTCAAAAACACTGTAAGTAAGTGTGTTTCTTTTGGCTGCTCCCTTTGTGGTCACCACAGGAGATCGTCTGCCTTCGCATATTTGATTTGGCAAAAGTTTTACGCTGAATGCCCTTCCAGATGCAACCGGGGATGGACTGGGATGTGAACCACCAACCCTGAGGTTCTTAGACAGTCAATTGCTGACTGCCTTACCTACTGCACTGTTCCCAGCACTGTCAAGAACACTGTAACTCAACACAACACATGCAAAGAGTTGTGGCAGACAAAGATTAATTTTATGTTGTGTTTAAGGCCCAGCCAGTTACATGCCACGGTGGCCCTGAGGTCCAGAATTTATACATATAGTGGTGTGTTCCTTGTATTATGGCAGTTTTTCTAAAATTGCTGTTGCTGGGTATCTTTTAAGTTGCCTGTGTTTCAGCAACAGCAGTAAGTTTGTGATTATTGTCCTGCTGTAGAATGGACCAATGAATTTAAGGCAGTCACGCTTGAACCTGAGCAGATGTGTCTCAGCAGAAATCAATTTACTAAATTGAAGTTGAAACAAACCCCCACAATTTTCTTGCAGCATGTGAGATGTGAAAACCCTTTTGTGTGCGGTGTGTGTGTGTGTGTGTGTGTGTGTGTTTGTCAGCATGGCCTGTAGACTGCTTCTGGCTATAAAGAGGAAGCAGATGCTGGTGTTGTGCAGAGGAAATGAGTCCCATTACAAAGCCTGCGTGGTTAATCTTTAACTCAGTCTGTCCACTTTTATCAGCTCTCTGTAGAGTGCAGATCTGTTCCACTTTGTGCTAATCAATTATTTTCTTTCTTTCTCTCACTCTTCATATATTAGTGTTACAGGAATCTCAGAGTTAAAGTTACAGTGACACGTGTTGCAGTGCATGTATTCCCGCACATTTGCATACTGTACAGTGTTTAGGTCCTTTTTTATGCAGAAAACATGACTACATTCATTGTCTTCAGTGGATGGATTGCTATTGATTTTATGACTCCAGGCTCTTTTTTCAGACAACAAAAGATCATTGGTAATATTTTCTGATTAGCAAGCAGCAAGCAGGAGTGTAATTACTGCTTTCTACCTCTAAGTGTCACTAGCGAGACTTAGCAGTTAGTGCAGCAGTTTTTTAAATTTATTTATTTTTTTATAATACACTTAGACATATCTACATTAGTGCAGCAGTTTTAATGTAGTTTTGATTCTTAGCTTCTTGCTGCTTTGCAATATTATATTTAAAGACAGTGTTATCTGAAATATGCAGTTCGTCTCAATATTCACAGACCAAAGGTAAAAAACATTGTACTCAACCAAAGTCAGAAAAGGGAAAGAGAGGGTGTAGGGAGCATTCAGCCAGGTCTTTATTATCACACATGATCATTATATTATATGGGAATGTTGACATGTTTTCATTATTTATTTAAACATTGTAGTTCTCTATCGTTTGAGAGGCAGTCTCTTCACTCAGAAAACAGGGGTTACACCGTAACCCTTGTGTTCATCTTGTCACTAGAAACAAGTCTGAGTCTTCTGTCTCTGTTCAGAGTGTAACTAAAAGCTGGATGCCTAAAGGCTGTTCCCACAATTTAGACCATCCGTCACTGCTATGAGTGTCTTCCTGCATCAGGCAGGCAGGCAGGTGAGGAGTGTCTGTAACAAAAGGATTCGTTCATTATGAAGCTGGACCACCTAAACCTGTTAACAAAGCACAGGCTTCCCGCTCACTGCGGTGACCCTGCAGCGCTTTTCCCACTGCTCTCTGACTAGCCGTCACTGCTCTATTGATCACAGTTTACCCACCCAGCCTGTCACCTGATCCGATTTGGCTTTGACGTCTTAGAGTTGCAGTGGAAGGACATTGTTTGTAACACAAATGCACACATATACTGTGTAGACACAGACACCGCCCAAGTCGTTTTAGGTTAAACTAGGAGAAATGTGATGTTTGTACATTGAAAGTTGTTAAAGGTTGAGAGAGGGGAGGAGTTTCAAGCTGAGTCAAGCTGCTAACAAAAATGTTTTAATAGATCATTGGGGTTTACACAGATTTAATTTCACTAAGATTCAAACATGATTGTGTTTTTTCTGTGATAGTGAATGTAGTTAAAAATTAACAAGGCACTGATGATGTCAGTCTATCAAAAACAACTTAGTGTATACATTTCTATCCGTCGCAGAAGACCTCATAATTCCCTATAACATCTTGGATTTATAGTTATATTCCAAAACATACTTAAATAGTGTATTTGCAGGGGACTACTGACAGCACTGAATGGTGAATGTGGAACTGATTGAAAATAAACATTCATGGTGATGTAGGCACATAAGAACATGGAGACTGCTGGAATCATTAGAGAGCTAGAGACAGTTTGTTTTTAGGGTCGTTTTCAAGGGAAACTTGAACTTATTTCTATGGGACTTATTCAAAGAAATAAGTCACTACAATGGGGATATTTCAGTAATGACAAAAAATGGTTTGAGGTATGTGTGTTTAGTGTGTTCTGCTGGACTACAGCATAGATGTTGGATCACCGCTACCACCCCACACAGAGGCCATTAGCAGGCAGTGCTAATGGCTAGTGATGAGGTAAGGTCAGAGGTTAGCCGCTTCTCCATTAGTGAGCCCCGTGTTAGCAGGGAGCAGATGTGAGTGCGGTGTGTATGTGTCTTCTATAAAAACCACACACAAACACATACAGCAGATGTTGTGTTGCTGATGTATCCTGTTTCATTACATTGCTGCAGCAAAACACTATAAAGGTTAACACTGATGTTTCAGATGTCCACCTGTCATTCAGACTGCATTCACTGTACTCTAGTGATATACTGTATGTGCATGTTAGCTGTTAGTAAATGATGGACCTATAAAAGAGTTTGTTGACGATTTAGATGTTGTCATGGTTCAAAAAAGTAGACACTTAACTAAATAGAATTATTAGCATTGCTGGCTAGAAATGTTACTACCAGGATTTAAGATGTACGACATGATGGACTTAAACACTTGAACCTTTGTTTTTGCTGCTTTCCTTTAATGCCAACAAACTGTCAGTGTCTACATTCAATGAAAGTCTTGTTGCATACATTAACACCACATTCACTGTACCCTTTCCATACTACAGGCCTGTTCAAACTACCACTGTGTTGATACACTACAGTACGCACACAGTGCACTCATAATACACACACAATGCACAATGCAAATATACAGGCAGTGCAATACCTACAATGCATCAGATGTCCAAGACATACTGGGGCCTGTTCTTTCTGTGCAGTGCAGCAATGGAAAGAACCATATAATGTAGAGAAAAGTGGGCAGAGACAAGCTCTTTGTTTACTAAGCATTCAAATCTCTTCTTTTTTATCCCTTCGATTCATTGGAGAATGACTAAATAAGAAATGATGAGTATGCAGAAGATTTTGCTAAAAGGTAATAAATTCATGTTTCAGTGCAGCTGGTAGACATGTCTTTCTGTTTGTGTGGTAAGACAACTGCACAAGTATCACTAACTGCATATCTCAACCGTCTCTTTGATATGATATAAACCAAGACAAGAGCCAGAGCCACATAGGCCAACCCACTGTACTTTCATATTCAACGAGGATTTCATGAACCATTACATCAAAAGCTGAGCTAAGATACAACAGCACTAAAACGCAGAGGTCCACAGAGTCAACTAGCATTGAAATATCATGTAGCACCATCACAAGGGCTGTCTCTGTGAAATCTGTTTTAAGATGTTAAAGATAAGAAGGAGCTGCAAACTAGCTAACCTAATCTTCTAAGGGACACAGGCACAGAACTGGGCTCACAGTTGCCAGAACCAGGAATGATTTTTGTGGATGTAGTTGTGAGGATGTTCCAATAGTACAGATCTTGTCAACAGAGCTAAAATGTATAATAGCTGAGAACCAGGAACTCAGTCCTAGATTTCTTTTGAGTCAGGAAAAAAATCTGGGCCTGTGATGTGGCCACAACAAAACCAACCACAGAGTAAGTTATACCTGTGTTTCACATTTCTACTTTCGCATAGCTATGGAAGCTGAGGCTGATGTGTAATGCAACCATCCACCACACCTTTAAATATTAGTTTAAAATTTTTTAGCATGTTCTTCCTTTATTCAATGGTTGTAGCAGAGATACAGCCAAGAAATCTGTGGCAACATATATACAACAGAGATCCCCTGCTGGGAGTCAGACTGTGGATGTTGCAGTTATAAAGTACATACTTTAGACACTGTGCTTACAGTGACAAAGATCTCGATCTAAAAGAACTGATATACATAGTTAATGCACATAACACAAAAGGTTTTGTGTTGACGGTAACTCTTAAGAGTAACAAATACATCTGTAACAAGTATTGTGTGTAGACATGGTCTGTCACTGTACACACACACACACACACACACACACTAACCGATTACTCTCTCTTTGCAGTCTGCCACCGTGCTCTGTTACCCCCTCCTTCGTTTCAGCACCTCAGCAGATGAGCAGTAGTGCTCTCTCTCTGTCTCTCAGTGGGGAGCAGTCTTTTGATACCAGCACTGGCCCTGCGATCTACATCCCCTCCCGTTGCCTCGGGGGCTCACTCGTCATTGTCTCTATTGTTTTCTCTTGAAAGTGGGTTAAAAAAAAGACAGCAGCAGCAGGCAGAAGGGACGGAAGGGATGGGGAGGTGGGAGGTTCGGGGGGGTTGGGGGCAAGAGAGTGAGGAAGAATGACCACATTAAGATGGAGTGGAGGAGGCGTCTGATTATATGAATACAAGACAAGGAGATGGTGTAGAGGAGGCTGAGTGGAGTGTTGTGCAGGCGTTTGTCATTCATCTACATTGCTCCATTACATATTAAGCAAAAGCAGAAATGAATTTAAAGTTTTGAAGAAAAGTGTTTTTGGTTGTTTAAACTGAAAGAAGCTGAGCATCAACAAACTTGTTTTCTCTGCAGCAACATTCCCATATCAACCCAGCTCCATCCAGTCATGTTTGTGAGCAGTGCCGTTTAGTATGAATAGTCTTCTAGATTCCAGAGAAACTAGGCGGGGAGCCAGTGCTACTTCTTTTTATTACAGATGTGATTTGTTGGTTTCAGGATGAGAGGACTGGTTTGGTCCATCATCAGATGGTGGAAAAGAGCTCTGTTAAACCCAGATGCAGCTGAGTCACATTTTGAAAAGCAAAAAACTTGCCAAAATCAACAGAGCTCCATCTGCGGAGCGGACGCACACATACATGAACATGGAGATGAAGCAGTCCTGATTCCCATTTTCCACATGGTCTAAACCTTTTAGAGATATGGCAAATTATTGTGTGTCTGATACTGTATGTCCTGGCTTAATATGGCACACACTTGATAGTTTTCTTTCAACAAATACGTGCGCACACGCACACACACACACACACACACACGCACGCACACATCTCATTAGCTCTCAGTGTGTTTTTGAGAGTGAATACCTTTTCACCACAGACCTGATTTGACTGACTGATTTCCCTTTCATTTAACTCCTGCTGCACTCTGAATGTGTGTGTGTGCGTGTGTGCGTCTTAATTTCATTCAGACTGTATAATACAGCACTTAACCAAACCAAACGACATGTCTGTCTGCTTTGATTTGAAGAGTAAATTACCCACTATTAGAGTCAATGTCAGTTCTGGTCAGAAAATGACATCCATTGATTTGTCTAATAGTCTTCTGCATTTTTGTCTGCCATGTCTGCAGCTGTTCCACAACTCATTTCAAGGTTGCTTAACAGATAAAAGGGATTCAGCTCTGCTCAGACGGCTGTGTTCTCATCCTAGGAAATGATTCTCTGCTGTATCATTTTGTGGTTAGTGGCACCGTTAAAAGCTGCTCACTCATTTTATAGTAAACAGCAAAATAAAAAGGCAGAAATGTAAAGCCTTAGATGTATCTTACATTTGCTTTGTGATATGAATACACACCAGAAAGCAGCACACTATTTTTCTCTAACTGTTTAAATGAACGTGCTGAAGTATTTCTCTGGCTCTGGCACAATAAGATGACATTCAGTGGGGTTGTCCTAATCTTACCTACTATGCTGTGGTTGGTGTTTAGTTTTTGGAGCTGGGGGAAACATAGGTGAGCACAACTTCACACATATATTGGTGCCATCAAGAGAAGTGTTTTGCAAGGCGAGCGAGAAATTTTAATAAATTTTAACTTGAGTGATGTCTCGCATTATGAGCAGTATGTATACACTTCTGCCGAGCCTCACGTGATCACAGTTTCTCTCTGCAGCGTATTAGATGAATGAGACTCTTGAATATTGTCTCCTCATTCCAGCAT
>JAUYWH010000022.1:2172733-2194396 GCA_034779795.1 Ctenopoma multispine | reverse complement strand
CACTAATTTTTATACAAATATCTTTGGGTTGTGCGATGGATCACCGGAGTTTCCATTATTTCTTATGGGGAAATTTGCTTTGATATACAAGTGTTTTGAATTACGAGCACATTTGCGGAACAAATTATGCTCGCAATTCAAGGTTCCACTGTATATCTACACAACTCTGCAGACTTGTACCCGTGTATAAGCACTGGTGGGGTGCTTATATATGCTAAACTTGACCACTTTTCAACTTGCGAGAATGATGGGATTTATCAGTATAATAAATACAAGGCTGCAAAGCACGTGATGAAGCCGACAGATTCTCCTTTTATGATTCTTAAGAACAAATTTGAGTGAAAACTTAAGAAGATATTCTTTTCAGAATTTTTATCTTACTTACCTTTTGATGAACAAAACATCTCACCAGTCTGCTGGACTACTAAATATGTTTTCCATTAGTTTGTGTTGCTGTGCCTTAACTCTGTCCCAGCCTGAAGGCTTTTTTCTGGAGAACTTTACTGGGGAGTTGCAGAAGGCAGGCTGAAATTTTGAGAATTGCTGGTAAATACATCTTATCTGTACTAAGACCAGTGGTCCCCTGACAGACATAATCTCAAGTTCTACATGGAGGCCAAACATTAATTTAATAATTAATTCCACTTTAAGCCTTATGCATAATTACTGAAATGCCTCACACACAGTAAAGAGGTCGTGGAACTAATTTGTAGTGTGGTTGATTTATTCACTCATCTGATGACTAATCTGTTACCCTGGTCTGTCAGATGTCACAGGGAACTTTAGTGTGTGCATGTGTTTGGGTTGCATTCATGGAGCCTTCATTATGTATTCAGATGTGGGAGTGTATCAGTGCTGTGAGTGACAGACGTTCAGTCTGGCCTCAGGCAGCGATCTGTCATGACAGTCTGTGTGGTTACATGCTCAAATTGGTAATCCTCGTGTTCCTCTTGATTTGATTTTTATCTCCTCCTTTAATGCTAAAAGGTTGTTGCTTTTTATTGTATGTACATGTAACATGTATTGGTTCAGTCTGTGCACCGTACGTTATTTTGCTCTGTGTTGCTGCACTTTCTGGAGGTTAGAGATTTTTTGTATGTGACACTTTGTTTAGACCCAATGGTGCTAAAAGCCCCCCCCCCATATATATATATATATATATATATATATATATTCTTTGTCTTTTGAAATGAAATATGTTAATTAAAGAATGAAATAATTGATTCAAAAGTTAAAGCTATTTAAAACAATGTAACACACCACATAACACAGAAATATACAGTTACAGTTACAAATGCATTTATTTAGCATAAAGCTTATATGTGACAACATTAAAGTCAACTGCCATTTTCAATTTTTGAACATTAAAATTGAAACAAAATGAAAAGTTCATCATGGAGACAGTGGGAGCCTTGTGCTTGGTGTTTAACTGCCAGCTTCTTTATGTCTGGACACAGCGATGTCAGTTTAAGCCTGAGTGCTCCTGAACTGACCAAATTTAGTCGGTTCCTGTACTCATTCTGCATGTGCAGAGCTTAGCTAAAACCCTGCGTCACGAGGTGTAAGGTGGGGAAGGCAAGGAGCAGAAGACGAACCTTCTCCCTCAACAAAGGGAAGCGCTAACCGTGTGTGGCCCACATGACACGCCAGCCAGATGCCTGGAAGGTCTCCTTTGCCTCCTCATCATTTTGGAGATCAATGAGATGCTCTTGGATTGTGGGCTCGCTCCTGGAGACTTCACACTGGAATGGCTCCACCCTCCAGCTAGGCACATCTAAGATTATGAGATCACATAATAGCATACATATCAGTAACATATAACAATAGCATAATAAAATAAATAATCCCCAGTTTGGTCAGCTGAGGTGAATGGTTAAGTTGACGCTAGCCAACATTGTCTTTGTACAGTTCCAGCCTGGAAATGAAACTGCAGATGACGACTTTGCACTGAACAAGTATTACACTATTTCCCTGGAGTTTGAGTGTCACTTCATTCACCTCCTCAAAGAAGTCTGCCAGGTAGAATATGTAGCAGCGACAGGACCACAGCATGTGTTTTAATTCTGTGTCAGCGTCCTTGGAGAGACTCCAGGACAGTGAACAACTGACAGAGTCTTGTCAGACAGCTTCCTTTGGAGAGCCAGCGCACTTCACTGTGGAGAAGCAGGCACTCAAAGGCCTCATCGTTTTCACCACCTGCCTGAAGAGACGGTCATTAAGCACATGGGCTTTCATTTTATTAATGGCTTTGACTGCTACATTTAGCGACTGGTAGAGTGAAAGACTGATGTTTTTGGCCACTAGGTTATTATGGTGCAGTACACAGTGCACTGTCAGCATGTCCTTTCAACCAAGTTCCAACACCACGGTACCTGCCAACTGTAGCAGGAGCACCATCTTTGGCACAGGTCAGGATGTTATTCATCGGGATGGAGTTCTTCTGCATGTATTTTTTCAGTGTGTTAAAAATGTTCTTTCGTTAATCGGTTGGTAGATATTTGCCAAACAGAAAGTCTTCAGTCATGTTGTTTTTTACAGACATGACTGATGTTCCTTGAGGACTTGGAAGGAGCCCAGACCTTTGGATGCCTTTTTAGGGTGCATTTTCTTCAGATGTTCTGTGATGTCAGATGTCACAGTTTTATGGCTTCATTAGAAAAAAACATGGGGAGCTGTACATAAGTGGGCGAGGCAATAAATCCATACTCAAGGTACGCTACAGAATACTGCCTACATTTCTTCTTGTTTTCTGCCATTTTGTTTGACTAATGTTATATTCTTTGATATTTCATTTTTATTACGTGATTGTGCTTCTGTACATTGTGACCAACACCACCTGTGAGGCAGTACTGCCCCCGTTGAGAAACACTGGTTTAGACATTGCAGGTATTTCTGCTCAGACCAGCTTCATTTTTATAGTTACACAAAGTTTTTGAGGCGTGTTTCAGAGTGAAATTGATCATAGAGGAACAATGCACCTTAAATTTAATATTCAATCATCATCTGCCCAGACTGATCATCAAGGTGTGTCAGAGCTGTGTTTTTTCCAGGAAGCATTTTCGATCAGTTGTTCTGTCAGTACTGCTTCTGTTGGACAATACTGGTAAGTGTATGCTAATTGCTGTCACAGCTCCAGCCCTTTGCTGTCTTCTACCAGATAACTAACATAAATTGAGTCTGGCTGGGGAAATAAATGCTTAGGCATTGAGCCTAGAAGTGAAAAATTACTGGATGTACAAACATTTCTACTTTTCATTAACATCTGGGCGACTGATATGGTGAACACTCCTTATAAATATAAAAGATTTACTGTAGGATGGAGCCAGTCTGAAGCCAAGGTTTCTCTCAAATGCCCTTTGCCCCACTACCTCACTAGCATACTTAGAACACAGGACACACTTTCTTATGCAATTTTATTTTATAGTAACTTCAGTTACTTGCTAAATGTTATTTAGCTAATTTGTGTGTTATCTTCACCTAATGTATAAAACAAAAGTGCTAAATAATCAGAGACACCTGTGCGATTAGTGGGCTAACTGTTAAACCACATAAAGCTAAAGTCCAAATATTATAACCAGAAGTAACAAAACTGTTGTTAGGCTGTTAGTAAACTAAACCCCAGTCTCATGCGCTCACCTCTTCTTCAGAAGCATTTCCTTGTAGTGTGACTTGAGCTAGAAGTGACCGTGGAAGTTGTTTTTTCAAAGGCAGTTGAAACAGTATAGACCAGGGGTGTCCAATCCTGGTCCTCAATGGCCACTGTTCTGCTTATTTTCCAACTAGCCCTGCCCTACCCACTGCTACTTACCTGGTTCAGGTGTGTTCAGCCAATCACAAGCTGTAAGTGCAGGCATGGTTGGAAAATTAGCAGGACAGTGGCCCTCGAGGACTGGTATAGACAGGGGGGGAAAGCCATTTGTTAGCAACCACCTCTATGTGGGGAAATTAATTGGGGGTGGGGTCTTTAGTGACAGTGTCAAAAAATAAAATGCGAAAATCTCCAGGCATCTAAGGAAAAACCCATTAAAAAAGGGAAGTTTAAGGAAAGATTGTGTTTAATTTTATTAGTAAAACTCCAACATAAATGCTGTAATCAACATAAGTTCAACAGAGCAGCAGGCAGCCAGCTATCTGTCACACCTGTCAATAAATGCCCTAAAATCATAATAATAGACTGATAACTTCCACAAATCATCACCCCTGATGACTGAGACCAAAATGACACCTGGAAAAAAATATTCACTCTGTATTTCCAGAGATAAATTGGTGCTTTTTGAACAACATTCACTCGGAGCAGAGTGTTTTTAGAGCTGCCATGTAGCAGCCGTCAGTAGCTTAAGTCAAAGATGAGAGATGAGAAATGAAAGCACATTAGTTTTTACAGAGGTCACCCATCTGTTTCTGTGCTCCTCGCCCACTCGTTTTCCCCTGGACCTCATTTCCTCAGTGCTTAATTAGGCCAGTCCAGGCCATCCAGTAATTTGATTGGACAGAGCCCTGGTTCTAGTAAGAGTGGACAACCAATCACTTGAAAGGTCATGTTTGTGAGGAAGACGTACACCCAGAATTGTCTTTGGTTGAGTGATGATTGGGACATTAAAATACACTGACAGGATTGGATACATTAAGGTCTGGGGTGAAAGCATCCGTGAACACACACGCCTGTTAATGTGGCTGTTTATAAGGACAGTATGGACAGTTGTATCATTGTAAACCCTGCTAAAATTCATACCGTAACACTGAAGGTCAGTGGCTCTCAGTGTTGTGCAAAGGAAGAAGAGTGGGTCCAGCTAACACTCTAATGAATCTGCATATAAACCCCAGTAACTCTCACCTGTATGTACAACATGAGACCAGTTATTAAAAATTAATAGGAAATTGAATGAAAGACTGGATTCATATGCAGTGTTTCCCTAATGGACATTTCTTGGCTTCACTGTGACTGCCTGGCATGGTGTTTCTGTTTAGGTGTGTGTGTGTGTGTGTGTGTGTGTGTGTGTGTGTGTGTGTGTGTGTGCTCACAGTGCTGTGGGCTTGTGTGCACAGTAATCTGAAGTCAATAGAGTGAGGCAGGTCACAATTAAATGCCATAGTAGGGATTAGAGAGGAGTCAAGGACATTAAACCATGCAGCCACTTTAGCTTGTGACCTTCAACACACACGCACACATGTACGCGTCTCAGTGTTGACATGTTAACAGTGTGTGAGTGATGGAGGTCAGTCCTAATAGATTGGTCTTTCACATAATACCATTCAGAGCAGCGAATGTAATGTAATTCTGTGTTGTGGTATCTTCTGGTGGCTGTGGTTCATGCAGGTGGACAGATGGAGCATTTGTAGAAAAATCTCATATCTCATATGCCATAACTACATCGAGCAATAATGTGATATTCATATAATATATATGTTATGCACATGTCTATTTAGGCTGTTTTTATGTGGGTAGGTGGTGCAGTGTATGTGTGCTTTTGTATGTTTTCTCTTTTAGAGAGGCAACAGAAGTATTTTGAAGTCTGTTAAACATTTGCATCTTTCTGCCCTTCTCTTAATCCAGCTGTCCGTCTGTCTGTCAAACTGTCCAACACTTTGATAACTCATCAACTGAAACTTGACCTGTGCCTGATCCTTTCCTCCAGCAGATCATTAATAATGTTAGGTTACATTTGTGGATGAATTTGATTTGTATGTAAGACCATCCTCAAGGCAAATATAAATGCTCTTTTCTCCTATCATTTCCACAGCATGGCTTTATGAACACAGAATTCACTGGAACAGTGTTTGTTCTCATTGCCCCTTTTGCATTTGGCACTATAAGAACTGCAGCCTGGTGGCATAATTAGTCTGTATTAGACCATAGATCCAACTTACCCTTTTGTTATTTTATCACAGCTGCAAAACGTAGCATATTTGTTCTTTACAGAGCATACTGACGGTGATACAAATGACATCATTCTTTATTAATCACAGCATTATAAGGATAAATTATATCCAGAAACTTTTGTGTGGGTCAGACGTATTTTCCAAAGCCAGCTGCATATCATCTTCAATGTCTTTGTGTTTCTCTCAGGTGCCTTTTGTCAATGTGTTAATTAAGTCTTAATGAACGAGTGAGACTTGATTTCCTGTTTTTTTTCTTAAAGTAGAAAAGCTGTGTGTGTGTTTGTGTGTGTCTGTGCAGTCTCTAGTCTAATTGGTGGAGGCAAATGTGTTCTGTTGTCCACAATAACAAGGCTGCAGGTGTTTCCCAGAAGTGGGGGAGGTGTGTGTGTGTGTGTATGTGTGTGTTCATGTGTAGTATAATTCACACAGCCTGATGTCTTTATAAGCAGCAGCACACTTACAGACAACTCTAACCAGCTTGTGTGTAATTGCTGCTTGTATGTCTATTGTGTTAATTTAAATGTGAAGACAAAGTGAGGAAATGAAAATGATTCATATTAAGAGTCACACAACAACATTAAATTCTAATACAACAATATGCCAGAGGCAGCATGACTAGGAATTTTATATAATATATATATATATATATATATATATATATACACAATTCAGATATTCTTCCTTTTCCTTTCCAGTTTCATTTACTGTGTATCAACAGTTGCTTTGCATAGACACAAACAGTATGTACATCTGTGAACATGCATGAGTTAACGTGTGTGCTCGTGCATGCTTGTGTATGTGAGAGTGAGTGTGTTATTGATTTACGCCGATGTTACACATGGCGTCAATGCCACAGATGGCTCAAGACGTCTTCTCTTGTTCTTATGTCTTCTTGGCATGTCATTAGACATACAGGGGCTTGTACATGTTGAATGTGTGTGTGTGTGTGTGTTTATGTCAGTGTGTGACTCCTCTGGCTACTGCTGACCAGCTGCTACCAAAAGCTATTGTGTCACCAGATGCCAGGACTATATGGCTGTGTGTTTATGTGTGTGTGTGTGTGTGTGTCTGGATGTAGTCTATGGCTGTGTGCGTATGAGTGTGTGTGTGTGTGTGTCTGGAAGTAGCCTATGGCTGTGTGTGCAAGGATGAAGAGTTTCTGTGTGAGCTGAATTTGTGTTTTGACCTTTTGTCTCAGTGTGTGTGATCTGTGTGTGCATGTGCCTGTGTGTGCGCATGTGTGTGTGTGTTCATGTAAGTGGGCTAAGAAGCTTTAAAGCTACTAATGAGTGAATGACCCGTGCCTCTGCTTGGCCCTTGTGGCCCTGCCAACTCATTAACTGTAGAAAAACGACCACACCTCCTGTTGAGAGACATGGGGAACTGAAGTGTGTGTGTGTGTGTGTGTGTGTGTGTGTGTGTGTGTGTGTGTGTGTGTGTGTGTGTGTGTGTTTGAGGGGTGAGGCATAGTAGTTAGGCAGGGTTTTTTTAGTAGTGGTCAGAGTGTGGACAATAGGCTCGCCGCGCGCCAACCTTTATTTGACTTGACAATAAGAGATGAAGTGTTGTGCGCCTGATGGACATGCATCCACGCACACACACACACACACACCACTGCTGCCATGTCCTGTGTCTAGCCTCTTGTTGTCTCCCTGCCCCCTTATCATTTTACTTTTCATGACTTTCAGTGTTGTGTGTATTTCACCTGTGTTATTGTCTGTGTAACGACACAGAGCACACAGACAAAACATTCATCACCTTTGTTAAAAACATGAAGCCCTGTAGCTTGCTAGCCCGCTACATAAAAACATTCATCTGTATCATTAACAGCCTCTATTTTTATTTCAGTTTTAATTATAGACAAAAAAAATTTAATTTGTAATCTAGCTCTACATGGGTAAACTTTTACACTGAGTCTTCTTATTTTTCTTACGTTCTCTGTGTCACTACTCTGTCTTAGTGAAAACAGCAGTTAAAATTATAGTAAAATTACTATAATAATGGCAGAAAAACTGTGACAGAATATTCATCTGCATGGGTTAGGGAGCTTTGTGTGTTAGAGCTGTGTAGACAATAAAATGTGAATCTATTTGATGCGCTTTTTAAATTTTTTTTTTACCAGTTTCGGTATGGGTGATTTTAACATACAGTTAATACAATTTTAACATACAGAGAGATAAATACAGTGCTGTGCAAAGGTTTGTTCATTCCAGGTGTTTCTTATCCATCATCAGCACCATCAGGGAGACATCTGATGGCTCCTACATTCATTCTGCAGCGCGACCCTGAACATACAACCAAAAGCTCCATCTTCAGAGAGGAAAACAAGGAGTCCTGCAACAGATGGTTTGGCCCCCACAGAGCCCTGATCTCATCATGGAGTCAGTGTGGGATTACATGAAGAGAAAAAAGAAAGCACTGTTAAATGTTTGGAGCAACCTACCTGACAATTAAAAAAAAACAGAGCTGAAAACACAAACTCAGACACTGATCAGATATGTGTGAATACTCTGCATTGTTGTGCATGGATTTGTGTAAAGGGCTGGGTATGGCCGGATATTCATCATCAGTGTAACCATGACAACGGTTGTGTGTGTCCTGTTTACCTCCAGACAGTGAGCTTCACTCTTCTCCTCACTGTCTGCAACAGCTGCTCCCTCTCACCACTCCCTGTCTCTCCCTCTCACTATCTGCCTTTTCTCACTTTTTAAAAATCTTCTTATCACAGTGTGTGCGTCTGCTGCTAATTTAGTATCTGACACAAAGCTAATCACATTCAAGCTTTACTCAGCTGCTGTGAAGAAAGCTGATGTCACAGAAAGTTGGGTCTCTTGACACTTTTTTGACAAACAGTTGCAGGAACTAAGCAGATTCAGGATCTGAACGCAGGTACCAAACTAGGAATGTTTAAGTGTTTCATTCATTTCTGAAAACATATTGTGATAGTAGTGAAATCTGCAGCTGTGTTTGAGGTGTAATTCTGAATGATGAAGAAACAGGAGTCAGGTAAAAGGAGTTGCTAGTGTTTGTCCCTTACCCATGAAGAAGTGAATAATGCTCATAGAGTGCTGTAGGAATGAGTCCTAAAACCCAAGAAACAAGCTGCCGTTTGACTGCTTTTCTTTTTTTTCCTCTTTTTTTTTAAATGGGTTTTTGGTTTGATAAGGTTAAAATAAGGCTAGTGGTTAGTCAGGTCAGCTTTTATTCAGATATCAAATTCATCAATGGATATCCTGCTCATCATTTGTTTAAGCTTGTACATGTCTTAAAGAGGCAGTTGCTATCAAGTGGCTAAATGAAACTACAGATATTGTTTGAGACATTAAATAATTTTCCTCAAAAACTAAATAAAGCTGTTTTGCACGCTCAAATTTAGAAGCCCAGTTCACAACACTGACCACATTTCCTAATCTGTTCTTATTGATCAGTAGTCTAGCTCACTTTGTTGTGTTACTGACAGGATTTAAAATATCTCTTAATCAGCTCTTAAATCATACACATACTCCTTAATATTAACCACTACAAAATGTCATATTTTCCTCTTCCTGTCTCACAGGACAGACAGCTTAAGTAAACATCTTTCATCTGAAGATTCAGGTGTTGGAGCCTTCATCCAAACGTGGACATCAGCTCAGTTCTTGCGTTGCTGTAACTGGGTTGATCATCAGGTTAGGTTGACATGCAGCACGGCGGCATGTACTGTGTGTGTGTGTGTGTGTGTGACTCACATGTCCCTTGGCTGACTCTCCTAGCACTCAGTGTGGCTTAATCCAGCTGGGTCCGGGAGGTGCTAAGGATGGTTTCATCCATGCAACCTCCAGCACGGAGCCCAGCTGTCTGATCGTACAGTCACTGACAAGGTGGTCCATCCTGGGCTTGGCCTCTTGACCACAGTGCTTGCCTGGAAGTTGACATGAGACTGAACATACTGTAGTGTTGCAGAAATGCCTCAACTGCATGTGTGTATTGCCTTTTGCATGTGTGTTGCACAGACACATGACTTCAGCATAAAAAGACACACACACAAACTCGCACACAATGACAAAAACATCAAAACACATTTTTGGCTCCTGTCCTAAACTGCTTGTCTGTTCTAATGAAGCTGGTCACAGGCCGCTTGATCAGAGTGAAACAAACAACAGATGATTGTGGGAAGGTTCAGGGTGTCCTTACTCTGTTGTTCTTCCACGGAGCTGCGCTGCATGGGAGTTAAAGATGTATCTGTAGTATGTCTTTTTGTTTTTTTTCTTTTAATCTCTCTTATTAACACCTGTACTTTTGTTATCTCTCTGTAGACATTATTTATTGTGTGCTTTTTCGTGACCTTCCCAACTTGCATCTCATGCTCCTGTTTTCCTCTTTCTCTCTATTCTCCCTCTGGCTTTTTCTCTGTCACCGTAAATTTTTAAACAGCTCAATTAGTGAGCTACCTGATCCTGGTGAAGGGGACCATTCATGTTTGGCCATGCATCTGTGTGTATTTGTGTCTCCGAGGCACTGTCCTTCTAGTTGCAGTATATGGCTTTTGATTACAACACGCTTTACAGTTATTACATAACAGACAAACAATAATTTAATAAAGAAAACTCTTGATTAAACAGCTTATGTGAGAGCTTTTGGCTTTTTTAAAACTAAAACCCATTTGATGCAATTTGTATCAAAAATCACAGTCCCGTCTTCTCTGAATCACATCGTCAGTCACATTGAAACACACTCATATGGCACACTAAATCAAACCCCTGGAATCAGTGCACCCTTCTCTTTCCAGTGATTAACATGACTGTACTGTACTTTGTTTCTGCTGTGATCAGACTTTGGCAGTCTTATGGCATTTATTGTTAAAGTGATTGTACCAGAACAAATGCTTCTCTTTTAAACAACACCAGTTCATCTCTTTAAAGCAAGAAATTTTAATCATTATAACAAAACAAGCTGTTATATAGAAGATCCTGTCATAATGTGCAAGCGTAGACATTGTCTCATATGTGTCTCTTGGTCTTAGCCTTGGGTTTTACCTGTGAACACTGCGTATACGACAAGATGTGAACCTTGTTGGAAACCAAACCTTTGTTTGTAAAAGAATGAAAAAAGTTTGGTGAAAGGGTGAATTATGTTTAAATATGGCTGTGTGGAAACAAGATGTTCTTGTCAGTTCTTTTAAAATCAGAAATGTTGTTTTTTTGTCTGTAAGCTCAAGTGCAGTTCTCTTGCCTGAGCCATTCCAGGGAGAGGACGGGGACACTGTACAATAGTTGAGGTCTGTTCTTTTTCCATATTATTTGGCTCAGTCTGCAATTGTCCATCCACTACACAAAGCCTTATTGATAGTAGCCCACATACTGTATCTACTTAGCATGGATCAGCCTGGGACAAACACACACTCACAAACACAGATGCCCTGACATGAGAAGTATGAGGAAGTACTGGAACTTTTCATATTTGAGACACCCATACACACCTAACAAAGAGAGGATTTGTGTGTTAAGATGTGTGTTACCATTTGAATTTGAAAAAGAGCACATTAAACGCATATACTTGTGTTCTTCCATGTACATGACTTGTGTGACTGTCCAAAAACTGCAGTTGTTTAGTTGTCATCTCATTAAAAAACCAAACTCTCTCAGTGCTCAGGGTCAGATCTTTGCCCCACAACCCGTTCAATAACCACAGGACATGACTGTACCTTGTGTGTGGATGTGTGTACGGTTAATTAACACATTGCTCCCTGTGGCATTTGCTGTAATGAGTCCAGTCACTGTCTAGCTATAAGGCTGTCCTCATTTGTTCTATGCCACTGTATGTCCTGTGTTTATAACTATAGGGTACATTTTCAGTATAAGCGTCACTGTGAGAGTCAGTGTTCTGTAGTCTTGCTTTGCTGTCTATGAACAGATTCTTCAGCATTTTTAATGTTTTATCCTAATATGCAAATTGGTAAACGTATTTTTTTATGAAAAGTTTAGATTATTTCAGTGCAGAGAACCAATAATTAAAAATTAAAGGTTTATCGCAGTGCCAGTCTTTGTTCTTTGAGCATGTTACATTGATTGTTTTATGATTTTACCAGGTCACAAATTGGGATGAAAGTTTTTTTTTTAGCAGTGGAAATAGTAGCTTGACAAAAAAAGTCCAATTATTCTCCTAGTGGAAATTGTGTGAGTTAGTTGAAATACATAAACAAGTGAGTTTTCAAATGTTTTTTAAAGGTGGTGATAGTCTCAGCTGGTCGCATGGAGCAGGGCAAGTCATTCCACCAGCCAGGGACAACAAAGGCGAATACACTCGATTGGGATCGGAGACCCCGGGAAGAAGGAATTTTTAGTCTCCTCTCATTTGCAGATCTAAGAGAGCATGCAGGAGTGTAGCTTACTAGTGGCATGTTAATATAAGAGGGTGCACTTCCATATTCAGCCCTGTAGGCAAGCATCAAGGATTTAAACTCAATGCGAGCAGCTACTGTGAGCCAGTGGAGAGAGGTGAGATAAGGTGTGACATGGTGTATTTCGGCTGGTTAAAAATGAGGCGGGCTGCTGCATTTTGGACCATCTGGAGGGGTTTGATAGTGACAGCAGAAGCTCCAGCCAGGAGAGAGTTATAATAGTCGAGTCTAGAGATGACCATTGCCTGGACGGGGAACTGTGCAGCCTGTTGTGAGAGAAAAGGCCTAATCTTTCGAATGTTATAGAGAGTGAACCTGCAGGACCTGGAGATCGCAGGTACATGACTGTTCAGACGCAGTTTGTCATCTATCCAAACCCCAAGGCTTTTTGCAGACTCCATAGCAAATTTGAATTGACATCTTTTGCTGAGGAGAGTGGTTGCCCGGAAAGATCAGAATCTCAGTTTTGGATAAGTTCAATTGGAGGTGTCGCTCAGACATTCATGCCGATATGTCTGAGAGACAGGCCGAAATGTTTGTTGAAATAGTGTTATGCTCTAGTGGAAAGGACAGATAGAGCTGAGTTTCGCCAGCATAGGAGTGGTAGAAAAAGCCATGGGATTGGATGATGTGACCAAGTGAGCGAGTGTATAGTGAGAAAAGAAGGGGGCCAAGGACAGAGCCTTGTGGAACCCCTGTGTTTACTTTAGAGAGTGTAGATGTCTCACCTCCCCAAGATACCTGGAAGGACCTGTCTTGAAGATAAGAGGTGAACCAATTAAGTACGGCTCCTGTAATTCCTAAATCTGACAGCGTGGTGAGAAGAATTTGGTGATCGACCGTGTGAAAGGCAGCAGACAGATCTAGTAGGATGAGAACAAATGATCTGCGAGCAGCTCTTGCAGCACGAAGGTCATCCACCATTGCCAGAAGGGAAGTCTCAGTCGAATGTCCTTTCCTGAAACCAGACAGAAAAGGGTCTAGTAAATCATGCGCATGTAGAAACGAAGAAAGTTGTGCCAGGACCGCTCTTTCTAGAATTTTTGAAAGAAATGGAAGGTGGCAGACTGGGCGGTAGCTGTCCACTAGGGAAGGGTTTAGTGTGGTAGTATTGAGTTCAGTTGCCCATCATTAATTAATGTTGATATAAAAGTTAAGGAATCAGTATATAAATCACTGCTTATGACTCCCCTTTGTGTGCTGATCTCAGTCTTTAATTCATATTCAGTATTAATCCTAGTGTGTTAGTGGACGTTAACAAGCTACAAGCTTCAATTCTGAGGAAACAGATTTATGTTTTTGTGTGTGTGTTTTTACGGGATGCAAGGGGGGCTCAAGTGCACTCAACGTGTGTTTGTCTGTTGCAGATCTGAGTAGAGGTCAACTGACTGGAGTCCATCTGGACACGAGTTGATGTTGTCCTTGCTTTTGTTTGTGCACGTCTTGGCGCACGTCTTAAGAAAAAGCTGAGGGGGTGTCAAGCCTATCTTATTGTTGTCAAGGCATATGTTTTAATGATATGCGAGGTTCATTTGCATGTCACAGCTAGCGGCTGAGGATAGTGGGGGGGGGTTATTGATTGTGCGGGGGTGTGGCTGGAGACAGAAGGGAGTTGAAAATGCTGGTCGAGGTGAGAAGGTCAAGCCAAGATACTCACAAACACCAGTGCACAATAACACAACACATAGATACATAAGGATGAAAACCTGTGTGTCTCATCAGGCCTCAGGTCAGTTAAAACTCCACAGGGGAGGGGGGAGGGGGGAGGGGAAGAGGTTTTTAAAAATGCCCTGGAGGCTAAACTCCCCTCCTCTCACTGACCCTCTCGTTGGTTAAACTTGCTATATTGCTCTTTCTGTGTCTTAATCAAGCATAAATCAAGATCAGTAACACTGAGGCAACCTGATCAAATAAAGAGTAGTATAGTAGTGTAAGTCTATTAAATGTAGTAGTGTATATGCTCAGTATAAAGAGTAAATGTCTGTGAAGATTCTCAGTCATCCAGGTCACGGTTATCCCAGAAAAGGTTATTCAATGGAGAAACAGCTTCAAGGAATTAAAACAAGTCCAGTTGCCACTGAATAACCTTTTTCTGTATAAAGAGTAAAAATAAACACACTGTATGCATACAGTAGCAATCTTGAAATTTTCTTGCTTTAAACACTAAAGATCCTGTTTTGCAATGTTTGATTCACAAAGTTGAGCCACCAGATCTAGCCCTATGAAGTTGCACAAACCCAACAGCAAGTTTCGGAAATTATGACAATCAGCACAGGCTGAGAACAGGAGGTTTCTCTGTGATTGTTTACTACTCTAAACTTTCTATTCTCAGATTTCTTTTTTGCCTGTACTTAGTACTGTATTGTCAAAAGGCATTCATTAAACCCAGCACACATCCACTGCTAGATTCACACTGGGGATGTTGCTATTTAACTAGTTCATATTAGCCCCTAGGCCAATATGATGCCCTTATTAGAGCCTTCCTTATCAACAGCTGGATGCTGGGACTGCACACAACATCTTAAAGATCCTGTTCTCATAGGGGTTGTTGCCAGGTTGGCACTCAAACCTTCGAAAACCTGCCAAAAGCCTTGACTGATAAAACCACAAATTAAAGTATTGAGCAACATGCTGCATTGTCCTTATACACAGCATGGTACTAGTATTTAAAAATTGAGTGTTTAATATTAAATTACGTTAGCCTATGTATTCTTGCTATCACCCACATACACACCAACACACTCTCTTTTCTGATTGACCTCGCTTCCAGCCATGTCTCGTCCATGAGAAAACTCAGATAGCCTGCAGCTTCCTCTGCCTGAGCTGCATGCTTGGACAACCCTGTGTGTTGCTGTGTTGCTTTCGGTGTGTATGTGTGTGTGTGCGTGCGTACTCTGTATTCATGCATGATCGGCCCTGTCTTCCCTGTGACCTGTGTGTGTGAATGTGTTCATGCGTGATTGACGTGCATGTTTGAGCTTTTATGGGTTACATGTACATGTAAGGAGAGTGTGGGAGGAATGCATATTTTTGTATCTTGAGTGTGTTTGAGTCTTGAATACAAAAAAAATGCTCAGTCCTGTCAACAAGGGAACATGTGCTCCACCCTTTTTACAACGTAATAAAGAAAAGTTTGGCTTTTGGTGATAAATGACCTGGTTTTTGTAACTATTCATTTTCTGTATATCACTGATAGATATTGCAGGTTACTCTGTACTACATGCTGTGCTTCAACACACTCTTCTTAGTATCACCGCAATGGTTTTCCTATATTTTTTGTATTAGGAATTGACTCTACCAGATGCTGAACAGTGACAGACAATGCTATAGTTAACTAATGTATGTATTAGCACTAGCAAAATATCTGAAAACCTCTATCTCAACAATAAAGATTATTTGGCACGTTCCAGAAGCAGCCATGATGCTTCACAGATGAGGTTGTATTGGTTGGCTCATGAACAGATTCCATCACGTTTATAGAGATACCTATTGGTCTGATTAGTCCTTGAAACCTTTTGTGTCTTATCACTGTAATATTTAGCAAATTCCAACCTTTTTGATTCTTGAATCTCATCAAACGCTGATGATAACGTGTTAAGATGAATTCATGTGTAGTTAGGTGAGTAGCTGTGTAGGACAACTCTGTTCTGCCTTTATAAGGATAGTTTGATAGTTCTCTAAAAGAAGTGTGTGTTGGTTTGTTAGGGATTCTTTGTCATAAACATGCCACTAAATGTCTCATACATATTTACTGGATTGTGAAGTGGTTTACATAGTATTTGACTTGTGTTTGTGTGTGTAGGACAGTTGTGCGTAGCTTGTAATGTGTGTGTGTGTTTGATCGCAGTGGAGCGTGTGTCCGCGTCTGAGGCTCATTAATAATGTATGAGGTGGGAGGGGTGAAGGAGAGGGGGTGGTGACAGATGGAGAATCGGTGTGTGTGAGAGAGGGAGAGAGAGAGAGTGAGTGAACGCTGTGAGAAACAGTGAGGGAACAGAGACAGGGAGAAAAGGATAGAGAGAGTGAGGCAGAAGAAAATAGATTGAATGAAAGATCAGACGGACAGAGTGTAGTGATTTCTACAGTAACATCTGCCATCTTTGTGTCTCTGTGGTGGATCTGACTGACAGTGTTCTGCTGTTTTCTCTTTGGTTTCCTGCTTGCTGAAGGATTGATGGAGATGGAGATACAACACAGTCACCCAGCACAGCTGTACACCTGGACGCAAGAGCTGCTCTAAGTGAGGTACTGATATACACTGTCTTTACAACTGTTTGTGTGTGTGTGTGTGTGTGTGTGTGTGTGTATGTATGTTTGTGTGTGTGTGTGTGTGTGTTTGTGTAAGGGAGAATGAACCAACCTCTTTTTAGTTTTCCAGTTTAGAGTTTAACCATCTTGTCCTGGAATAAAGCAATTATCACATTACCTGCACACAGTTTTCATAAAGCGCTGAGACAGTAGTGATACGCTGTATGTGTATATTTAATTTTCAGCCTCTTTGTCGAGATCTGGTTCAGTTTCACAGGCAGCACTGTACTGTACACATGCATCAAACAGGAGCCAGTCTACTGTACTTTACCACGGGGGTTGCCTTTGTGCCTTTGTCCACATTTGAACTGACAATCACTCAACGGAAAATGTATTCAGATGTGTATGTGTAGAGTCTGACACTGCTCCTTATGCATGAGTACTGTTGTGAAACTTTCATTCATTCATGAATCTGTTGTCCTGCATGGTTAGTGTGTGTTGCTGTGGATTCTAGACGGTTTGTGCTGTAGCTGCTGGTTAAAGTGGCTTCTTCCATTTTAGTGCTTTTGTTTTGTGTTGTCTTCATAAATATCCAGCCTGTTGAGATGAACAGAAAGGCAATGTGACTACAGCTGTCAGTACTGCCACACACACACACACACACACACACACACACACACACACACACACACACACACACACACACACACACACACACACACTGATCGGTCTGTCTGCCACAGTTGATTGCAAATATATCGATTATGTCTTGTCTGCTTGTTACCTCACTGGCTCCAGTTCTGTTTAGTATCTGCTTTTTTAACTTTATCTTTCTAAATTTGAATATGTATTTAGGTATCCATCCTAATCCCAGACACCTATCATTAACTTCCATTAACAGCACAGTTGGTCTCATAGCGAACATCATACACGATGTGATGTGATGTGGCTGCTGGCAGCCAAACAGGTGGTGCACACCGGTCATCACAGTAGTCTCATACCAGTTTTCGACTGCATAGTGTTATTATTCTGAATTGATATCATTGATCGCTTTAGGTAATATTGACTTGTAACTGTGACACACTCGATTAGTACAACAGTTAATCTGTCCATCAGAACATTGCATCCTTCAGTTAGCCAGACATAAACACACTCTGGTGTTAGAATCCTCCCAGTAGTCTTGGAACTTTCTCATCTTTTAGTTGAAATGTTATTTATTCTCTAAGCTTTGTCATATTTTTTCCTGCTTGCACATCATCACTACATGTAATCCAAGGTGCCATCCAGTGATTGCTGAGCTTGTGCCTGTAGCCTGACAGATTCACACATCAACTGCTGAACGTGTAGCTCTAGCAGTGAACACCACTCTGTCTTCAACATATCTTCGTAAAATGGTATAAAGTATATACATTACATCCACACTATGTGTGTGTGTGTGTGTGTGTGGCCAGAGCTGTCTGAGCGTGCTGTGTGTTTCCAACAGTGAACAATTGCAAACAATCATCAGGCAACACTCTCACAGATGTTGTGTGTGTTTGTGTGTGTGGCAGATGCAAGTACACTTTGTGTTTGTATTTTTTATGGATGTGCAGGTGTGTGTATGCGTTATGATGTGGATGAGTGTTTTGAGGGACACGGAGAGGGGGACAGTCGTGGGAGTGCCAGGGCAATGGCTGTACACATGCAAACACACACACATCCAGCAGACATACACAAATACAGTCCATCTTTTGTTGTGGAGCATTGTGAAGAAGAGGTTAATGCACCCAGAAAACAGAGAGAGAAAGAGAGAGAGAGAGAGAGAGAGACCCTAATGGACAGCGACGGGCCTTTCACTGCAAATATTTGGTTGAGAGGTCTCATACTAACCACCCCATCCCCCTTTCTCTCTCTCTCTCTCTCTCTCTCTTTCTCTCTTTTCTCCCTCTCTCCTCCCCCCATCTCCATGGCCAAAGGGAACAGATCAGAGCAAATTGTCACTCTGTGATCTGCCTACGTTACGTTGTTTTATTTTCTGGAGAGAACGATGCTTAAGGCTAAAAACAGGGAAACAGATGTGAATTTGATTTAAGGTTCTTAAGTGGATCAATTTGACACCAGTAATCATTACCAGCAGTCATTTAGATTCTTATTCTGTTTTCTGTGGAAAACCAGATCAGATCTGAGGAGAGGTGCTGCCTCCAATAGATTTTTAACGGCTGCACGGTGCAGGCTTCATTTTACATTCAGTATCAGTGTGTAGGGCAGGGTAAAGTCAGGGTCTGGTGAGATGTGTGTCCACAGTCTGCTCCTCCTCTGTTCTTCTTCTCCTTTACTGCTGCTTGGACTGTTATATTTTATGTAATCACAGACACTTAGCTCTAGATGATTCCTCTCCTGCCATGTCCAGTTAATCTGTGTGTGTGTGTGTGTGTGTGCATTTGGCCAGATAAGCCCTCATCAGCAGAATATTCAAATAAAAAACACTGCATGCAGCAGAAACCAACATCATGTCATGAAATATTCTGTCTGAAAGCCGTGTGTATTATGTTCTGTACTGATGGTGCGTCTCATGTGAACATAACCGAGGATGCTTTGGATATGGTCTTTACCCTGCTCTGGTGTTTTCTCTGTAAGGAATTAGTATTCCAAATGTCCTCACTTTTTATCCTCACAAGCATTTTTTGTCACATGATCACTATGTGTTATGTCCCGAAAAGGTATAAATATGGGTGAGAACCACGTACGAAAGGTGAGAAACAGGATTTGTGCAATTTCAAGATCACGGTGACAACGTTTCTGTCACTGCTGGCTGCCTTATGAAAGGTGTTTGACAAATCTGCTTTTCCACATGTAGATATAAAGTGAGTGAAGTGTGTTGTCACGTTAAAATCCAGGTAAATGTGTTCAGTGACAAAGAAGAAAGAAAAGGAAGATAGGACCAAGATTTGCTTGATTCCAGGTGGTAATACAGATGTTGTGTCCATGAGCCAGGTACTTAACCTACATTACTGCACAGGCCATCTGTGTGTGTGTGTGCTTTATATAAGGCATGGTGATATGACACACTATCAAAGATTAGACTCAAACATAAATCCTTTGTAACGATGGTTACAGGCTACTAAAACCACTGTGGTACTGACGGTGTCGGGTCAATGCTGCTGTTTCACAGAAACATTGTTGGACACACTGGTATTTCTCTGCGCCTGCAATGGCCATGGCTTGGTGGCTTTGTGTTTTCAAGTTTTCCATGCCACTCTTGTGAAAGATAGGATAAGATCAGATAATCCTTTATTAGGCCCACAAGTGAATATGAAAAGCCTGGAAGACCCAGAATGAATTTCTTCATTCAAATGTCTGCAGCAATGGCCAAATGTTTTGGTAGAAATCTGATACAAATTTTGTGCTGCGTCAGTTTTTTTAGATTTTTTTCCACGTTTCTGTGGAATATTGTGGATCAATTATATGTGTTTTATAAGTTTCACAGATGTTTATATACAAATAAATCTAATTTATGCAATGAGTCAGTATTTACAGTGCTGTGCTCCAATTGGCTCTGCCATGCTGGATATGAGCCTCTGGACCAAATCCTGACTGATGTTCATCCATTCTTTCCTTATTAGAGCTGGAAGTTGATCTCAGCTTGTGGACTGCTGTTTGAAATTGTGCCAGTGCCAAAACATTTGGTCATAACTGTACTGCGACTCGAGGATTAACTGATTCGATTTTTGGTGGTCAAAGGTCAATGTTCAGAGTCCGGACAGATGCGCATGTGTACAACCTTATAGCAATAATTCCAGTTTTTTCACAGACACCAAACAGAACCCTATAGTAGACGCTTAAAAAGAAAACAGCTTGACAGAAAGTGCAGATTTAAGCTGTTCTTTCAAATGGAAAGGAGCAGGATACCGAGACTCTTAACAACAGGTAGCCCTGACATTTAGTTGACATTTAGAAAAACACATCCAGCGGCAACACCAAAAGAGCATGGATTCAAGTTATGATTCCAATCTTTAACATTACTACTAACAATATTAGTGTATTAGCTTTGGAAAGAAATGATCTTCTTCACGTCAGTGGTCAAAGACAGCAGTTGAGAGCTGAGTGGTTGGCATGAGCAAAATGTCTCACTGACAGATCTCCTGACCAGGCAGTACAGTTTTTCCAACCAAAAAAGTAAAATCCCAAAAAGGGAACTTGAAGATCAGCACTGTAAATAAACAGCACCTATTAAATCACTGTAAAATGTATGCATGTGTGCGTTTTTTAGTTTTTAAATGAATCATAAATCCAGCCCTCAATCTGAACATGCTGCCTGGCTGTAACATGTCCTCATGTATTTTTCCACTCAATGACTTTGCTGATTGGTTGGGACTCGGGGCTTCTCTTGCCATTGGCCATTGCTCCACTCACTCGTGAAATGGTTCCTTTAATTTGTGACTGCTGCTGGAACTGGTTATGTTTCATCCTCCCTCCCTTCAATTCACCAGTGACAAAGACAAAACATGTGGAATTGAATAATTCCACAAAGCTTGGAGATCATCTTTTCAGCTGTTTCAGTTGTTTTACAGTAGAGAGAAATTGTAATCACAACATGGAGGTGGTGGATTTTTTTTCAGTACACACAACCTGTCAGCTATTTACAGCTTTATAAAGAAGATATGAAAGAAAAAACACCCGGAAAACACCATACTGTTTAGAATCCTTCACCAATTACAGTGACACCATGGAAATGCTTTTCTACCCCATAACTTTTGGAACTATAAACAATTAAAGAGGAAAATGTGAAAATAGATGGATTCAACTAAGGTGTCAATCAAAGAAACTGAGACCGAAAAAAATCCTCCCTTTAACCTAAAGTTCTGGGTAAAATGTGACCATGTAACCATGATGAGACGGTATCTGGGCTGTGTGCCTGTTGTGTATTTATGTTTTGTCAGACAATGTTGAAAATGTAGAAATGTGACTGACATCTCAGAGAGTTGTGTTGTTGCCAGGCTACAGAATAAGTCGAGACGTAGGCATTTTCTCTGGTTTGATGCTTCACCGGTGAACATGAGGAGTAGTTTGGATTTAACTTCTTCTTACCTTTCTCTCTTCTTCTTTCTTTCTTTCTTTCTTTCTTTCTTTCTTTCTTTCTTTCTTTCTGTCTTTCTTTCTTTCTTTCTTTCTTTCTT
>JAUYWH010000022.1:2112158-2147012 GCA_034779795.1 Ctenopoma multispine | reverse complement strand
TCATGTTTGTGGCTGTAATGTGACAAAATGTGGAAAAGTTCAAGGGGGCCGGATACTTTCGCAAGCCACTGTACGTATGTAGGTATTGAGTACATTTACAGAAGAGCATTTAGAAGATAGAATGAACAATGAGTGACAAAGGTGCCTAACTGTGTTTTTGGATTGGTTACATCTTGATCCAGTTAGATGGAATCCAGTTAAATCATTTCTAATAATGTTGAAAAAGGGGTCACCCTACATACAGTTCTTCATAGTTAGTCAGCACAACACTTTACTTCACATAGAGATAAATATAAGCTGTATGTATTCGGGATTTGTGTACTGTATGTACCAAATGGGACATAATAACGCCGTAACTAAAAGTTCCCTTCACTTAAAATGCATCATAATCCTATTTCCTGAAAGCCCGTCGGACTCTGAATCACATACACAGAACGGCTACGAAGGAATTATATGTCACAGAATCCACTTACTAAGATGAAATTCAGCGATGATGTGTGGTGAACAGCATCAATACTCTGACATATTCTCCACATAGGAAGGAAAGAACTGCTGCTCCTCTCCAGCAGTGAGCAGCTCTTTATCCACGAAAACTGAACTGGCTTTCATCTGTCTTTTTCATTTTTCTTTGTAGGGAATGTCATGAGCTGAGCAGTATAGTAAATATAAGTCTGCTGCATGAAGTTAAAGCCACACTTGTCCTGTTTAATAAAATAACAAACAGTGTGATTACACTCAGTGATGTACAGTCCAAACCATAACTTGTTGTTATTCTTCTATTCCACGCTGCCCATCCTTCCTGCTGACGTGGGACCTCCTCACAGGTGAGTCCCCAGTCATTGTTTGCTTCTTTCGTTCTGTAGATCACAACTGTCTTTTTAATTTGTATAACAACTAACATAGATAGTTTATTACATAAACGTTATTCAATGTAACTGTCAGCTGCAGTAGTGGTTTCAGAGTCCAGCATTCTTGGCTCTCCAAGACAGAAGTGCTGCTGTGAAAAGTTACTACATTTCACAGTTAGCTCATGACTCCTTCTAAACATTGGGGACCACTGAGCTGTAACATGATAGCTTGATGAATATGCTTTTGTTTCTAATATGATTAACTGTCGCATCACAATTTGTCCATCCATCTCCCCCTCTCTTTGCGGCTTTACGTTGGACTAACAGCAAAGATCCTGCAAGACTGTAAGTGTTTCTCTTTAACATGTCACTGCTAATATTTCTGTCCCACTGATTCATTTTGTAGTGTAGAACTCAGAGCTTGTACTGCTGTGGTAGCACATAGACGAAACATAACACACTCAAATGCTGGATTTTACTGCTGTCTAGAGATTAAACACACTTAATGAATAACAATCAATGTCATTGTAAAACAGTAATGAATGTATGAGAGTATGATGACTGCATGTATTCATAACTCAGTCAGTTGGTGTGTTTAAGCTGATATGTGAAGGAGTCATTTCCATACCAATTACAGTATAGCTCATAGCCTGGCTTTTTATCATAACAAAGCATACTATAACATGTGCTTATGGTTGCCATAGCGACATGTGTGTAATATGTAATAAGTGTTGGGATTAGCTGGAAGAGTTTCAGTGATGGAGGGTGTGCTCTCTGTGAGGCAGGAATTCCTTCTCGCAGTCTGGCCACACGGCTTTGTCGCTCTCAACTGCTTGTTAGCTTTGTGTGGTGTGCACAGCTACGTGTGAGTGAGAGTGAGTGTGTGTGGACGATGTTAAATTCAAATCCCTGCAGGCTTCAGTGAGCCAGAAATGCAAAAGGGCAGAGAAATGTCTGTGTGGTGTGTCTGTAGTGTTGAGGGGGTTTGACTTAAGTGAGCCATTAAATATGTACAGTAGACTTAACACAGCTGGGTATCTAGAAGCTATGATCTACAATATTTTTCTCTTTGATCGTGATGTAAAGAAGCTGTAGACTGATCTATGATAGCAATCGTGTTAGATTTACTGTTGAAGGATTAGGATCAAATTTGTATTTTTATTTGTTTTAATATGTGTGTATGTTGTCTGAATATTCATCTGGCCTTCTCTTTGTCTCCCCCGTCCTCCCGCAGTGAAGCAGCCCCCCACTATAGTCAAACAGTCAGTGAAGGACTACATTGTTGACCCCAGAGATAACATCATCATAGAGTGTGAGGCTAAGGGCAACCCAGTGCCAACGTAAGCAGTGCACACACACACACACACACACACACACACACACACACACACACACACACACACACAATGCCTGTCTGTCCCCTCCTCCATACTTTGAGTTTTATGGAATAGATTCAGTTGCAGAGAGACAGGCAGCTAAAACATCTGATGCTACAAAAATTATTTTACATTTTCATTTTAGATTTATCCAGGTAATGTAGCAAGGCTGCAAACACTGAGCATATTTCATATTTTCCATCTAAAGAAACACAGTTCAAACTACAGGCCCTTCACTTTCTGTTACAACTGTGTCCACTCTAAAGCTACGCTAAGAAAACGTAAAAGGCTTTTCACTCTCTCTGCAGACTAAGTTTCTGTCCTTATAAGTCAACTGACCTTTACGTGTTAAATTGGTGGTGTGCACTTGCAACTGTCCACTTAATGGGAAAAAGTTTGAAAAAGGGTGACGACGATATACAAAAGTGACACTGACATGAGTGACTGATAGGCTGCAGACTGTGTGCACCATCACTGGCAGCTGGAGAGTAATCGGGGAGATGCAGCACAGCTGAGGACAAAGCAGTCCACAGAAGATCCATGTGACGCAGATGTGGTTCCAGTCGTGACACATTTTCCCACCCTTCCTCTCCTTCTCACCGTCTTTATTCATTCTTTTCATCTAAGCCTGTTTTCTTTCTCAGTTTCTCAGTTTCTCTTTTTCTCTCCTCTGCAGTGTTTTGCTGTCACCCTGGTCTGTCTGTCCTTGGTGTCTCCTTGCCTTCCTGTCTCTCTCCCTGTCCCTCCCCCCACCCCTGTCTCTCTGTGTCAGTGAGAGTTATGAGGGGTGACAGTGCCACTCAGATGTGCTCTCCTGCCACTCTACCTCCATCTGTCTGTCTCTCTCAAATACACAATAACTCATTTTCACCTTAGCTGACCCTTGCTTTTTCTGTGACTCCCCCTCTTTCCTCTTCATATAAATGGGGTTTGCCCCAAAGCTCCTTCCCTGCCTCCTAACAAGCCTGTAAACTCAGTGTGACACCTGTCTGGCTGCTATCGACAGTCTCAGCCTGACAAGTGGTCTGCTGTGCATTTTCCTGCTCTCTCTCTGTCTGCTACCCCCCGCCCCCTTCTCCTGTTCCTCGCACATACTCACAGACACACTTTTACACACTTAAAACTAGCTCTGATGTACAGGCAAACACACCTACTGTATACACATACACTTACATAATTCATGCTCACAAGCAGGCACACACACACACACACACACACACACACACACACACACACTGACTCTGCTGTGGTTACATCACTGGGTGGTGACCCACTCAGGACAGTGGTACATTGTTTATTTGGAGGCAGATTGGCTTTACATAAGATACACACACATGCACATGCACACTCACCCAGATTCCTGTCTACACACCCACACACACAAACTTACACAACCTCACAATAAGGCACTCACAACCAATCTCCCATGCACACAAACTTGCTCTCCCCTTCCCAGGACAGGCATTGTGCTCTGATAATGCACTCAGTTGGCTATTCAGGCTCATGAAACATTGAGCAAAAGGGATCATTCACTTATTCAATCCGCAATCAGCCTCGCACAACACACACACACACACACACACACACACACACACACACACACACACTTACATCTCAGTGTTATCCTATGTTCAGGCTTAGTGCTCAAACATGCAGCTCAATTGGAACTCATCTAAAAATGATAGGAAGCATCTTTTTTCAAATCCGAACTCCTTACTAAAAATAGAAGCGGGTTATGTAAGCATATTCAGTGTTCTTCACTAATCAGGGAGCCACCACATGGAACAGCATTAAGCTACAGTACTATTACATGCACATGGAGAGCATGTGGTGTGGTAGAGTTCTGTTCTGATGACTAATATAAGATGGCAACCACATGACAAGCATGGACCTTCACATTTTCCAGTTGCTCAAACAATTAGGAGTTCATGTTAATATGCTGATAGTCCAGTGAGCGTGCCCCGCTTGTCTTTTCCTGATTGTCTCTGTTTTTTCACATTTCTCCAACACAATCTCAAATAATAACCAACAAATAAATGCGATGCTAACACAGACTTTCATTCAACACCAGTGTACCAGTAACATGAGATGTGAATGAGAACATTCTGCAGAGAGAAACTGAGCAGTGGAGATATCATGGGTATCTACTGTGCCCTTTAAAATGATCTGTTAACCACATGATACCTGTGACTGTGTTGGTTTTTGAATGAGAATGAGACTATTAAGTCAATAATAGTTGGTCACCAAACATGACTAAGGGTTTAATTTGAACTGAACATTACTGAGTTCTGGACTGAATTGTATAAGGTCTTAATGTTACTGTATAAAATGTATTGAGGTGATTTGTGTTGTGGTTTGGAACTATAGAATTGCTAAACTCAAATCAATTTCCTTGCTATAAAGGTATCTCTGAGGTTCTTTGCTTTGTGACTCAGGTTCTCATGGCGAAGGAACGGGAAGTTTTTCAACATCGGGAAAGATCCCAGAGTAACGATGCGAAAGCGCTCAGGAACCCTGGAGATCGGTTTCCGTAGCGGAGGACGACCTGAGGATTACGAAGGAGAGTACCAGTGTTTTGCCACCAATGATTTTGGAGTAGCTCTGTCCAACAAAATCCTGCTCCGCGTCTCCAGTAAGAAAACATACAGATAACACACACATCAAATGCCAATGTAGGCCACAAACAAACTAGTTTCAGTGTTCCTGTCATCATTCTCTCAACTGCACCTATAAATTCTCATCATGTATCATTTGTCTCATCTCTTTCTCTCGTTCTGCCTTTTCCTTACTACTCCTCTGCCACTCTCCGTCCTCCAGAGGCTCCACTGTGGCCTAAAGAGGTGCTGGAGCCAGTGGTGGTGTCTGAAGGCTCCCCGCTGGTTCTTCCCTGCAACCCCCCACCAGGACTGCCTCCTCCGATCACCTTCTGGATGAACAGTGGTGAGCACCAGTTACACACACATACACTGAGTATATTTCTCCCTGTTTGTGGAGTCACTGTTGACCAGTACAAATGACACAAAGGCCATTTTTGATGGTGCTGCTACATTTAGGAGTTACAATATAACCCACTGGGATTTAAACCTGACTGTTGAGAAGTGCATTTTTTGTTATTTAAGGTCTTCAGACTGACTATATTTACCTATTTGTATGGCACTTTGTCTCCAGCGACCTCTAAGTGTAATGTTTTATATAGTGCTGCTATCTCCTGTGTTCTTTTCTCTCTCTCAGCAATTTAAAGGAGACGTTTCACTCTTAATCTACTCTGTCATCACTTTGTCCTTCACTGGAGTGTTTTATAATACAGAATTGCTGAATCAGTGTGTGTATGCCTTTGCCTAGAGGCTCCAGGGCAGGCTGCAAGGCCCTCGGGAAGCCATTTAACAGCCATGGAGAGTCACTGCAAAAGGGATCTCCTGTCACCGTATGGGACCTCAGTGAAAAGCTTATATGACACACATGATCACGTATGCTCAGATCAGCCACAGGACATCATATCAGCTTGTTTCATAGCCCAGACACTGTAACACACCAACGCATGATTAGGACTGCTGTCTGGCCACTGATTGGTCCTGAGGCACTGTCTTGGCGACCATGCGGTTCACGTCAGTCTGTGAGTTAGAGTGTGGATAACAGTCTGTCTGTGTGGGTGTGCTGCTAGTTAACGTTTGCCCCCAGCGACTGTAGAGTGACACATCAGCAGGTTTCCAGAGATAACTCGATCAGACATGAGTTGTATGTGATAATAGAGACATAGATCAAGCTGCAAGCTTGTGGTCGGATTCTGCTATTGAACCCTTTTACTATTGCAGTTCCACAAAGTCATGAGAGAAAAAACATAAAGCATTAGAGGTTTAGATGTCCAGACTTTTGGTCCAGTGCTTAACTTAACCTTAAATGAGTATTTCTGGTTCTCTTAAAGTGTTTATGATCAACTATAAACTGTAATTCTATTAAGAGTCAGAAGGTGTATTCCCACTTATTTTATCACTCATCCACTGTGAAGATTCCTCACATTAATGTTTAAAATTTAAACTCCAAAGCTATGTCTTTTATTCACCTACTAACCACTGGAGATGATGAGCTTTGTATTAGCTACTGTGCAAATCATTTACATTAATGTGGTAAATGCCTCTTTTTTCCTCTTTTCCCTTTCTAACTGTGCTCCTCCCGCATCTTGTAGCTATGAGTCCGATCCAGCAGGATAAGAGAGTGTCCATGGGTTTGAATGGAGACCTGTACTTCTCCAACATTCTGGGCCAAGACTCTCACACGGACTACAGCTGCAATGCTCGCTTCCTCTTCACACACACCATCCAGCAGAAGAACCCCTTCACTCTCAAAGTTCCGACCAGTGAGTAGACAACACATTAAAGCACCAGAAGCCACTGCAGTGACAGTGTGCAAACACCTTTCATGTTTTGATCACACATCAAGTCAAATGGAATAAAACATATCTCCATGACATCACACAGAATGGGTGACATCTAAAAAGACGTTTCTTCAGGGTGCTGCAGGAATGGGATGGGAAATATTGGATTCTCTTGATATAATGTCAAATCTGTCAGTTTTGTTCATGTATCTTCATCGGGTTCTATGTTTTTATGTATGTGTGGGCTAATGATCCACTGTGTGTACCTGTGTTTTCAGCGGAGCCGTATAATGATACATCTTACAATGCCACTGACCCCTATGGCGGTGAGTCACTTCCTGTCTGGACAGTGCCACTTCCTGTCCACCTCTTTAGTCACGTCGCACAGTAACATGGCTAGCACACTAACCTGCAGGCTCAGTGAAGCTCAGCGATCCTCTGACCTCACACTGATGTTACTCACTAACCTAACCTCCTAACTGCTCTCTGCAGGTGTGGAATTCACTGTGTGCTCTTATGTGGAATGAGATGATGTTGCTTTTAGACTTTTTAAAGGTACTTTACAGGTTTTTTGTGGCTGTAGTGTTCGACACATTAATAGAGTATGTGACTTAGCTTTATTTATCATTATACATATAATGTATACTACTTGTCCAAGGACATCTCGACATGTAAGCTGGCGGGAATAATAAGAATGACAATACAGATTTAAATTTTTTAGATACAAATTGTAGCATCAGGGAGGAGTGGAGAGAGAACATTTACTAAAGCTCCCAAGAGCAAAAAGCAAAAATCAATACTGAACAAATATAGTATTAAGGCCTACAATATGGCCAACAACCTGAGCATAACCATGGGAAGGTTTTGCTGCCCCATTAAAAAACTTTCTCACGTAGGTGAGTTGGGAAACGTCATTTTCTCTGTTGCTTAATCTTATAACTTGATCAAATCAAAATTAAAAGAACAGATGAACCCTGGTACTGATACACTACATTTTGAAACAGTTCTGAATTTAGATTCAGAACAAACATGCACAACAAAATCTGAATCTGAAATCAAGTGATGAATTTGTAGTAAGGAAGAGAAAGTAAAGAGAATCAGTAGCTTTTAGCTGTGGAGCACAGGACAGTGAACTAGTAACTAACATTTTAAAATAGCAAGAGTCTGAATGCACAACTCATCTAAAGAAACTCAGAATCAGAGCCAGACATCAGCCAATAGTGATGCATTCACACACTGTTGGGTCAAACTGCAGAGTACCTGCTTTTTGTTTAGGTGACAGTGAGGTTTAAGGACGCCTTACAGGTGCACTAGTGTCAGAGAATGTCATATAAAAGTTTCAGAGTAGCTAGTAACGCGATATTAGTTTAACTTAAGCTGAACCTTAAGCTCAGTTCTGGGCTTTCAAAGGAATGCCGCCCATTAGTTGATCATTATTGGCACATTTTACTGTCACAACCTGAAGTGTATTGTTAGGGATGTTAGGGCCCAGTAAACATTGGTGTAAATGTCCTATAAATGACCATTTTAACAATTTTTGGACCTCTATCATGTAGCTCTTGTATTGACTGACACAAAACATTTAGTTACGTGTTGCAGCAGAATCAAATCTTTTAATCAAATGTGATGTTAGTCAGCTGTGCAGTACACAAAGAATCTGTCTAATGACATCATACAGAGCAGGATGACCGTCTGGACCAGATGTTACCCCCATTAAACAAACCAGAATGAATCTGACACTAATATACATTCATGCAACAGCAATGAGTATTCATGTCCTCCAGTCTATAATCAGTTTATTCCACCTTTCTATCAGCGTTAAACGATTGCACATAATGAATAAACATATTGTAATTAACACACAAATCACCCTTAATTCAAGCACATTGCAAATAGATAATTACATCTGTATATTCATTGTGTTGTACACCTATTGTATGAGGCCATAACTGGAGGGGACAGATCAGCCAAAGTAGCAGGATGTGTGTGTGGGGGTGAGTGGGGTTACAGTAATGCCCAGGGGTAGATGGGACATGTCCCCTGAGGGAGAAGAAGCTCCCTGTGACAGTCTGGGCTCCCGGCTCTAAGGCCCAGCGGGGCTGAAGACACAGAAGAGGCTTCAGCACCGATGAGGATTAGATCACACGATGAATATTTAGTCTGGATCCATGCTGCCATCATTAGCAGTCATATATGTATGGAAATAAGGTTTGCTGCCTTCTACCGCTGCTCTCATACACATGTCTGTGTGTGAGTGTGGGAAAGGTGATGGGGACCAGAGCGGCTGTCTAAATCTTCAAACACTGTCTCAGGCACACAGGTTAGCTACTTCACCACTAAGCGTGAACACACACTGAAGCAAAGTCCACACCTCCCTGTTTTTTTGTGGGTAGAAGGGCATCATCAGGAGGCTGTTTGCCATGTTTCCACTGTACTTACTGCATTGCTGCACGGTAGCTTCCCACTAGAACGACTGTACACAACCTCTTTGCTATTTGTTACCATTAACCCTTTGTGCCGATATCTTTTATATGTTTCTTCCTATTGTCATTGTTCTGTTACTAAGAATAACAGATGCTCCTCAGCCACTGCACTGGAGGAGCTAACTGCTAACAGATGCTTTAATCCCATACAGATCTACATCACAAAGGAGGCTCATGCTAATTTAATCTCACACACTTCTCAGCAGACTGACTGGATTTAGTGTCCACAGTGTTAACAGCATTCGTGTTCAGATTGAAGCAGAAGGTGTGCACTGTACATCTTAGTTGTTATGGATACTTGCATGTAATGGTTATTAGTGAATTGTTGTTTACAGTACTGAACACAGTCGGATATCAGGGTCAGCAGGAGCCTGTTTGGTGCTTTTTGTCCTCATCAGACTAGATGAGAGTCTTTTCTCTCATGCTCTCACCGTCTGTCTCACAAACTCCAAGCAGACTTCTGTATAGGCTTATCTGATTGCTTGCTTTTCTTCCCCTGTCTGACTTCTGACTTCTCCTGCTATCGTGTCCTCAGATCACTGAAATTACTTCAACATAACTGTCAAAACACGAAAAATGAGACCCAAAACTATGGAAATCAGACTGATGTTGTCTTAAAATGTCAGCCTTTAAATGATTGAAGTGTTTGAAGCACTGAAAGGTGTCTGGTAAAGGTTAAAGTCTGATCTGATTGAATCCTGTTCAAAAGGCCTTGTAGGCAGTTGAATGGTCAGTAACGGTCAGTGGCATGTAGACACTGAAAACAGTTGACGTCTGATTGAAAGAAATAAAAGAGGAAAGTGTAACTAATGATTTTAGGCCACTGATGTCAGCCAAAGTGAAGTTGAAACAACTGAATTAATTCAGTCACTTCCTTCTTGATTAAAATGCCACGTGCGTTTGCTGTTGTGTTGTAGTATGCAGACAAAGACAGCACTTTGCAGTTTGCTCACATCTCTAACTGATTTGCTGAACTGACTGACCTGACTGAGTCATTTATGCCCAGATGTCTAAAGTTCTCCCCTAAAAATGAAGCTGTCCTGTTCCAGTAAATGTAGTAGTAAATTTGTATGATCCCTTGTCCTTCCCAGTAGTTGTGTTGTGTATGTGGATCATAAAAGGGCCTTACAATCAAAAGGCAACCCCTCACATGTTGGCTGCTTTAGCCAGGCCCTATGGGAAGGTTTAACATGGGGCTGAAGACTAATACACAAACAACATGACCTTAAATATACAGTAATAGTTGACTTTGATGTTAACCTACTGTTACAACAGCAGAAAACTCAGCAAATGATAATCTTTGCTTTATTCAAACTCTTAAAGACTTTTCTGTTCCCCTGGCAAATGTAAAGCAAGATCAATGACCCTGTTGTTGTTTCTACATCTCCTAATGTCTTCCTGTGAGAGAAGCCAGAGGGTGTTAGACCCATTTACAGGCTGCTATGGCCTCACTGCAGACAGAGCCAAAGCCCGGCGAAGATGGAACACAGCCACGAGCAAATGATCAGCAGTGCTTTTAGATTGTGTTCTGAGTGTGTTTGTGTGTATTAACCCCTTCTCATCCCTCGTCTGCAGGCCGTAAAATACCAGAGTCCACGCCAACCTTGCTCTCACCGTCAGGGAGTGAGAGCTCCAAAATGGTGCTTCGTGACGAGCAGCTGCTGCTGGAGTGTATCGCTGCTGGACTGTGAGCTCTCTCTCTCTCTCTCTCTCTCTCTCTCTGTCTCTCTCTCTCTCTCTCTCTCACACACACACACACACAGATACACACTGCAAAAAGCTGAGAGTTGTACTGAGTAGTTCTAGGATCATTTCTGTACATACTTTGCATCTGGTTGTCACTGGTCCAAACAGCTGTAAGATGTCACCTCAGTTCACTAGAATACTGAAGATGCAAGTGGAAAAGTAGCTCTAGTGTGATGGTTTTATGTTTCAGCACAAACAGTACAGAGGAGTCAGATGTGGAAAATAGAACAATACATTCAGTACATCACTTACCCCAGACCCACGCTCCTGTCTCTCCACCCCTACAGTCCAACGCCTACCATCAAGTGGTTCAAGAAGGGTGGGGAACTGGCAGGACGTAAAGTGAAGTTTGAGAACTTCAACAAGACCCTGAAGATTATCAACGTGTCAGAGGAGGATTCTGGGGAGTATGTGTGCATGGCCAACAATCACTTAGGCAGCATACGCCACTCCATCTTTGTTCAGGTCAAAGGTGAGGAGGCTAAGACAACGTGTTTGTACAAATGAACCTGTAAGTCCATCGTGCTAACCTGACTCTCCGTGTTCCACAGCGGCTCCTTATTGGCTGGACAAACCTACAGACCTGGTGCTAGCCCCAGATGAGAACGGGCGCCTGGTGTGTCGGGCCAATGGCAACCCTAAACCTAACATCCAGTGGCTGATCAATGGACAGCCTATCGACAGTATGTGTAGCTGTGTCAGCTTTCTTTCCTTCTTAGTGTAGATTGTACTATTATACATGGAGCGTGACAGTATTTTGTGTTTGCCTTGTAAGATTTTGTTTAGTATGAGATATACACAAAAACAGATGAAATCAGGAGGGTGTACAATATTTATCCACAGCACTCATTTCTTTTTTAATGAGGTCTTGTTATAATGCTTCTCTTCCATCTTCTTCCTTCTATTTCCAGGTGCTGTCCCCAACCCTAGCAGACAGGTGCTGGGTGACACCATCATATTCCGCTCTGTGCAGATGGGAAGCAGCGCGGTCTACCAGTGCAACGCCTCCAACCACCACGGCTATCTGTTGGCCAATGCCTTCGTCAGCGTACTTGGTGAGATACAGAGCGGAGCGCCTACAATGGCTCAAGTATTTCCCGTGTACCTACGCGTAAAAGGTTGGATTGTTTTGGATCACTGCCTCTTTCAACAACACTCACAGAGAGGAACCGAGGAGATCAGTAAATTTAGCAAGCAATACTTGTGTATATTATCCTGCATTAGTAGTCTTCACAGATGTGCACGTTACCCATGCTGTATGCAAAAATATTTGCTCTTCCCAGTGAGGTGCTGTGTTAACCATGTTTAATAGATGTTTGACTCAGAAGCTGACGAGGGAATGACTTTGCAGCGCCTGGTGGCAGAACAGAGAACTGCATGTTAGATTTTGTTTTAGCCTGGTGCAGGGTTAGAATAATACTGCATTACAGACACAACCGCCAACTGCACTGAAAACACTGAAGCGCAGCATCTGTAACAACTCAGTCTCTCTGATATATTAGCTTATCATAAAGTAATAACATATTACGTTATGTGCAAAAAGTTATTATGGGCTCGCCCTAGTATGCAGAGTTATTACTGTTTCTACAGAGTGTAATCCACTGTCCCTCTGCCTGTGTAGACATGCCCCCAAGAATGCTGGGCCCAAAAAACCAGCTGATTAAAGTCGTCGAGAACAACCGCACCTTTTTGGACTGCCCCTTCTTTGGTTCCCCTCTGCCGGAGCTTCGCTGGTGAGTATTCAACATGTTTTTGTGCTTACATCCAGAAATATTGGCATCGTCTCACACCAATGATTGTGATTGTGTTTTCTCTGTGTTTAGGTTTAAGAACGGACAGGGCAGTGGGTTGGATGGCGGTCAGTACCGTGTTTACATCAACGGCACCCTGGAGATCAGACGTGCCAGAGTAGAGGACGAGGGCACCTACACCTGTGTGGCCAACAGCATCCTGGGAAAGGCTGAGAACCAAGTCCGCCTGGAGGTCAAAGGTCAGACACGATGTCACTAGTGCACTCATCTGAAGTGAGCATACAAACATCACATAGTGAGACCTGACATAAGATGACATCATGTACATGGTGAAGCTGTGCCATAATCTCCTTTTTTAAAGGGAGAAAAATGAAATGATTTCGTTTCCCTCTGCCAAACAGCCTGCACTGCTGGATTACGTGCAAACCTAATGTGCCTTTTGTTAAAGTGCCTCACCTTCTTTTTACTGGCAGATACATTTGTATTCAGATCGGATGTACTGTAATAATATCTGTTCCTCTCACTGACGTAGAAATGACCTGAATCAAATTTCAAAGAAGAGAACTAATCTGAACTAATCTAGGGTGGGGTTCCTCATAAAGGGGTTAAGGCCACTTAATCTGTGTATGTTACCAGGACCAGTGGTGTCACCAGGAGACACCTATTTTGCTAGAGATGCTGCTGAACCCCCTTATTATCTATCTGTTATCTATGTTGCCATGTTTCCTGATGACTCAGGCTCTTATGTACACTAATCAGCCGTAACATTAAATCTTCCAGGGGGCTTTAAGGTTGGGGTGAACACGAGTAATTGGGTCATATAATCAGCCTAATCGTCTGACATGCATCAATGGATGAACCAGGCCTCTCAAATCCTCTCACTCACGTTGAGTCCTTTAGTTGTTCCAAAGTGTGGGACAAAAACGTTTGGTGAGGCAGATTTAGTTTTGATAATCAGCTTGAGGATGTGAGATCAACTGTTGGGTTTTGATTGGAAAACTTTACGAGCATTACTTATTCCTTTTATTACTGTTTCTTTTATCATAGTTATATTTTTCTTTATTTCACTTTACTTAGCTCATTGAATTCACCTTTTTTCATAAAGGTTTAGCAGTGTCATTGTTGTTAAATTAGTAGTTCACATTTGTTTTATGATCAGTTTATGTAAACCGCTTTGAATTGCGTTAGTCTGAGTGACAGGTGCTATACATATGTGCACGTGTGTATGTGTTCATCCTCACTTCCAATTCAGAGCCGACTCGTATAGTTCGAGCCCCCGAACGGCAGTCAATCACCAGGGGCTCTGCAGCTCGCTTTGACTGTAAAGTGAAGTCAGATCCCAGCCTGCCGATCGCTGTGGCCTGGACCAAGGATGACAAGCCTCTCTCTCTTGGATGGAGGTAATTAATAACTGCTTTGAAACAAATGACTCAGGTTGTGACTGAAGTTAAGATTTTCAGCTTTAATTGAAGGGGTGTAACCTTTAACCATTTGCTTTTATACATGCGCTCCCACTTTTGGGGGCTCATAAATAATGGAATTAAACTAACATAAATACAAACATATGTATTGCCTTTAATACAGCACTTCACAATGGTCAAACTTTGCAGTCAGCGTCTCCTAGAGATGCTTTTCCAGGTCTTTACTGCAGCTGCCTTCAGCTGCTGCATGTTTGTGGGTGTGCCTTTAGTCTTGTCTTGAGTAAGTGAAAATCTTGCTCTGTGCGTTGAGATGAGGTGACTGACTTGGCAAGTAAAGAAAGTCCTATTTCTTTGCCTTGAGAAAGCCAGGTAGTATAGGCTTATACATACTTTTATCAGTAGTCAGGTCATCAATAAACACCAACACCCATACATAACACTGCCTCCGTGTTAGACTGACGATGTTAGCTTTGGATCATGAGCTGTTCCTTTCCTTCTCTGTACTTTTGTCTTCCCATCGTTCTGGTACAAGTTAATCTTGATTTAATCAGTCTAAAGAATCGGATTTCCAGAACTGGTCAGACTTTTTTAGGTGTTTTCTGTTAAAGTCTAATCTGGCCTTTCTGTTCTCAGTTACCTTTGCTGCGTAGCATGTTGTGAAGTGTCTGTATTTACATTCAAGAAGCATTTCTTGACTCTAGACTCTGACAAAGACCAATGTATTTTTTCAAGAGTGTTCTTGAGTTGAGTAGATGTTGTGAAAGGGTTCTTCTGCACCGTGGACATGCTCTTCTCTAGTCAGTTAACTCCTGATGTTGGCCTCTTTCATTTGCATAGACGCTTTTTTGGATGCTAGCATGAAGACTGTTAAACAAACTGTTAATGGAGTTTTTTGTTCTTTGAAAGTGAACAGCTACCAAATGCAAATGTAACACTCAGAACCAGAGCCGGCTCCACCCATTTTGGTGCCCTAGGCAAGATTATGGTTTGGGGGCTCAGGCTGACGGATCCTGGCTGGAAATGAACTGACTGTCACTTTTCACTAAGTGGCGCCCTAGGGGACCACTAGTTCGCCTATGCCAAGAGCTGGCTCTGCTTAGAACCACCTTCAGGTCTTTCATCTGCTTGATTGGTCATTTAGTAAGGAAGAAACAGGCCATACCTGAAAATGTAACTGCTTGTTAGCCAATTGTTCCATTACTTATGAGACTCCCAAAAAGGGGGCTATCTTTTAAATACCTTCACAGCAAAAATTGATGTGTGTATTAATTAATTACAGAGCGCGTAATTGAATAGATTTGTTTTTTTCGCTTGACAAATGATGCTATGCTGCTGCTTCTATACATTACAGTACGTATAGTGGACACCCAGTCACTTGTCTCTGTGTGTCTCCCAGGCTGAAGAAGGACGATGAGTCACTGACCATCCCCAACGTGAATGAGGGCGATGAGGGAACATACACCTGCACGGTTAAATCTGAGATCGACCAGGACTCGGCCTCAGCCCGCCTCACTGTGTTAGGTACACTCAACATACAGAGCAGTGCAGGGGCACCTCACATACAGCAGTGTGAAGTGTGTGGTATCAGCACACTGAAAAAACATTAAAACATTCAAAGTAGCTGAATTAAAATGTCAACTAAAGTGTTTGTTTACTGTTTGATCAGTCTTATTGTTTTCTAAAACTTAGTTTCTATGTGTTAAACTGCACCTAAGAAAAGTACTGGTACTGAGTAAATGTATTACATGTCTTCCCTTGACTGACCCACATTTAGACAAATGGTGTTTTAGTGTACTGCGTGTTGTTCATTTTGCTTTTTGTGATCTCCTTTAGATATTTATACGGTCTGTTTTTCAGCTCCATGCCTACAAATGAAAACCATGCATGACCTATTGTTGATGCAGTTTACTAAATACTCACCTAGCTTAGCTTTAATTATAGAAGCCACTGATTCAGTTTGCATGCAGCTTAATGAGATACTGTGTAGAGAGTGCCACAGTTTGAGCATCCTGTGTGACCGTTGTTTGAGGACAACTGGTCAAAGTGTCATCTGTAACAACAGTGTTTGCACGATTGTCTCAAACTGCAGCTGCAGAATACACACTGTTCCAAATGACGTGTTAACACCTGTGCTCCCTTGCTAGTAGGTAGACTAATCTGCAAATTCTAACCTTTATACCCACTTCCTGGTCCTTGACCTCGTCTCACAGAAGAAGCATCCCTCAACCCCTCAGTCTCTAGTGCCTTGCCTCCAGGTAACACATGGCTCGAGTGGAAATATTTGTTTTTGTCTTCTCACCTCAGTTTTTTTGGTTTTAATTTTCTTCTCTGCTTCTTTCTTAGCTTGTGCCTTTGTTAGATTACTGTATAGTATTTTTTTAAATATAATGGATTTTAATTCATTATGTGCCAAAGAAGATGTTTTTCTTCTACGTGTGTGTTTGAGAAGAGACACTGTCTTTAATCCACAATATTTTATGTCATTTCCATTTCACACCAAGTCTGGAAATGTTAGATCCATTAATGTTTCATCATTTCATTATGACTAATTCTGTGTTATTTGTTGAGTAGCTTTTCTTATTCTTCCTCAGTGAAGTGAAGTGACATCTGTAGATTTGAACAATGATAATGAATTTTTACTTAAGCAGTGCATGAGTGTTTGCAGCATGTTTGTGTGTGTTTGTTTGTGCCTGCCATGTCTAAGGCCAGGTCATTCCCTGTTTGTCTGCAGACCGTCCGGACGCTCCCATGGATCTGGATCTGTCAGACCCAGCAGCCCGAAGCGTTCGCCTCACTTGGATCCCCGGAAACGACCACAGGAGCCCCATCACAGGTCTGTATACACATCTTCCTTACTGTATACACTATATACTGTATTTTTCCCTCCATTTCAACATTTCATAAGCAATTCCAATTCTCTGAGCAGCTTTAAAGGATGAGTTCACATTTTAAGCACTGGTACTTATACGAATACTGAAAGAGATTTTACTTGCTGTCAGTGTTTCCTGTTCACACAGGAGATGCCTCCAAAATATGCTTCCTAAATAAGTGATGGGGGCCAAAGTCCACAGTCATCCATGTGTGCAAAAAAATGGTAAAATAATTCTGAAGACAGTACACAGCTTCATTCCGCATTAGTTACAATAAATGGATATGGTCCAACGTTGTAGACAAGAAAACACTGTCAAGAGAAACACACAGAAGTCATTTTATACTAAAAAGACTTCAGCTAAAAGACATCCACTAATGACTCCTGAAGGACTGTGGATTTTGGCCCTTATCGCTTCCACTGAATGTGCTTTAAGAAGCGATCTTGCTCAAATGTGAACATGTCCTTTAAAGTGGAAGCAGTGCAGCTGTTGGCACGTTTTGTAAGTATATGTATAAGGGTAATTTTCTCTTTCTCACAAGAGAAAACCTAGAAGACCCCCCTAGCATTTCCACAGAGTAAGGGGTCTGCCTTTTCTCATAACACTCTGTGTCTTCACAGAGTTTTTGGTTCAGTTTGAGGAGGACCACTGGGATCCAGGCAGGTGGCAGGACCTGACCACCTACCCTGGAGACCTCAACTCTGTCATATTGCAGCTCGCCCCCTTTGTCAACTACCAGTTCAGGGTGATCGCTGTAAACTCAGTGGGCCAGAGTGAGCCCAGCCGCCCCTCACCACGATATAAGACCAGTGGGGCAGGTGAGAAACGGCACTTTCATCTGAAACTCAAGTTATTTAACTGAAACATTTTTCACCTGACTCAATGTAGTTCACCTGCTGTATAATGTGAGGATGTATCATTTTTAAATTAAACTCTAGAGTCCGTTGCAGTTAATGTTTGACATACGCTTGTTCTGTTGTAGCCCCAGATGTCATTCCCAGAGGTCTACGAGGGTGGGGTTCCAATAAGGACAATATGGAGATATCATGGGAGGTAAGACGTGTAAACCACATTATCTGAACTAAGGCACTGTGGGACAGTTATGGCAAACCACAATTACTGACATGTACTTTTGAGTCAGTGTGTAATCACAGTGAGTTTTTGTCCTGTAGCCTCTGCTTAATTTGGAGAGAAATGGCCGAAACCTTCATTACAACGTGTGGTGGAGGAGAAAAGATTCAGGGGAAGACTGGAGTAATGTGACGACGCTGCAGTCCAAACATATCGTCCACAACACAGAAACATATGTGCCTTATGAGATGAAAATCCAGGCCAGGAATGAATTTGGAGCAGGGCCTGAGTCCAACGTGATCGTTGGCTACTCTGGAGAGGACGGTGAGTAGGACACTCATTGAGACTGTAACTTATGGATGAATATGGTACAAAGACAAGTTGATGAAAACTCTCGCCACAGTTTCATCAGTGAATTGTTTCACTTTTGATTTATACTGCAAAGCAACTAAAGCATCACAGAGGGAATTTGTTGTTATTCCAGCTCAGACAGAACCAAACCTTTCTCATACATGCATACATTGTCACTTTTCGTCCTCCTTTTGGTGCATTCAGAGCCCACCGATGCTCCCACTGACCTGCGGGTGTCAAAGGTTGACAGCACCAAAGCAAACATCCACTGGAAGCCTGTGGACCCAAACTCTGTCCAGGGGGAGTTTAAGGAATACAGAGTAAGATTGGATGCTATTTTTCTCCTTCAAACCAATTCCAGACAGGTTCTGTTGTTTAATCTCCTCCCCTCCTCTCCCAGCCTGTTAATCCCTTTCTTCACCTTCTCCCTACCAGCTGTACTACTGGCGAGAATCCAGTCTGGTCCTGAGTCTGGTGGTCAGTAAAGAGAAGAAAACCAAGGGTTTTTACAGCACTGTGGCCGAGCCATCTGGCATCCTCAGCGACCTGGTGCCCTACTCTAAATACAAGATGTTCATGGTTGTGGCCAACAGCCGCTTTGAGGGCCCACCCAGCAATACGGTGGACTTCACCACCAAAGAGGGAGGTGAGGAGAGGATATATAGCTTTTTTGCTCTAATCATTGTCACTTTGTTTATGGAGCCAGAAAATGTCTAAACGGGATGAAGAAGTAAATTTGGCAGTGTGACATGCTGAGATCCTGCCAGTCAAGCAACACTTGCTGCTAGATTAATTATTAAACTATAGTTTTAATTGTGACCAGCACACACTAGACAAGTCATATTTGTCTCTGATGTCAAAACGCAGACTTTATATTTTGAGGTAAATTTGCTATAAAATTAATAAAGTTATTAAGACATCAATTAAAATTGACGTGGTCATTAGTGGTACTGCATTATAAAGCCTCCTGCTTGTTTGTGTGTAGTTCCTGATGCTCCAAGGTTCTTCAGGATCAATCGGAGGAGCCTGGACACCATCTATTTGGAGTGGGACAAACCTCTGGAGCCAAATGGTGTTCTGATAGGATACCAGCTCAAGTACCAAAAAGGTGAGCTGCTCTTCGTCCCAACAGAAATATTCACACATATGCAAAATTTTTTACTTTCAGAGCAGTGAACTGACGGAGAGATGTTAAATGCTGTGAGTGTGTGTGTGTGTGTGTGTGTGTGTGTGAGTGTAGTCAATGGCTCCACGATGGGTAGAATCCAGCTGGAAACGTTCCTTCCTAATGTGTCAGAGTTTACGCTGCGACTGCCGGACCGTTCTACCCGTTACAAGTTCTTCTTGTCAGCGCGGACACAGGTGGGAAGAGGGGAGGAGATCGCTGAGGAGTCACCACACTTTGCCAACGAGGGTGAGTCTATTACACCACTGTGCCACCATCAAATGTCTGTCAAGACATCCTGAGAGACACTGAGTAACACGGACTGGGCGTTGGGCTTTTCTCTTAACACATTTCACACAATCAACTTGCAAAGACTCCAAATGCACCAGGTTCATCACTGACATAATCTTTGGACTCACTGGAATGTGTATGCTGGGTCTAGTGTTGTTTTTCTCAGCTCAGCCCTGACTTTTCTTTGTGTCTTGTACAATTATTTGATTCATTTCATCTTCTCTACATGGGAACTAGGTTGGTTTGATAGTGTTCCTGCAGCCTTTGTTAATTACTGGAACCTGTGTGTGTGTGTGAGAGAGACAGAAGCCTCTTTGACAGAAGCCTCTTTGTCAGGGTATCAGATGGAGAAAGAAGAGAAAGAGCTGCTCTTTCCCTGATGGACAACACACACACTGGACACATTGGACATCAGATAGTTTGGAGTTTCTTTGTCGAGGCTTAGAGATCCTCACCTCTCATTTACCATGACAATACACTGGAGGGGAACAGAATTTATTTATGGAGCTCACAGCAAACGTGTTTTGGATACCGTGATGTATTTTACCAGAAAATAGTGTTAAGTAAGATAATCTGTTGAACTGACCATCCAGTCATTCCCGGTGTCCATCTCTGTCTCTCTTATACCGTTCTCTTCTCTCCTGTCTTCTTTGTTGTTTTTGTTGGCAGAAAACTTTACTGATGCCACAGGTCTAGGTAATGGGGAGTGAGAAGCACAATGTGTCTGCCTGTCGCCTTCCCCCACATACCCCAACCATGTCTATCTATATATCTGTTCTTTTAAACATGCAGCAGCAGTGCAGCCCAACTCCATTTGCTCCCTGTATTGTCCAAGTGCAGTTCATATTAGTGGGCAACAGAGGGAGCTGCTGCATTACTTCTGAAACTGGAAATTTGCTCCTCGTATTTTGCACATAAACTAGTCACATAAACTTTAAGACATACAGTATTTTTACATATGTATATTATAACAAACAAACATCCTGTTTTAGTTGTGTACAGCACATACTATGCAGTTGTGTCTTTTAATGTTATAAATAAAAGCTTGAAGGTAGAATCAATGGTCCATATATTGCTGTACAAAACAAGGTTTAACACCACCAAAAATCTTTTGCAATTGTAAACAGATCAATCACCTAGACCTGCCAGGTCCATCCTTAATTACATATTATTGTTATATTATATCAGGAAACACATTCTTGTCAGCAGATCGGTTTTCATGACAAATGAGCCAAGAACAAACATCTGTTCTTGGAAAAGCCTTTGTGTACATTAACAATGTTGCAGGCAAATCCACACAGACTGCACAGGTCTAAACGTTTACGAGCCAGGATTTCAGTCTACTTTAGTTTTGAATCAGAAGAAAGGAGCAATCAATAAATCCCCATCAGAGGATCTTAAAGACCTAATGGTGACATACAGCTGTAATACATCTCTTTTGGAAACCAGTACCTTGAGCCTTGAATTGAATTCAGACCCGTTGTTGGACTGAACTGCTGCTTGTACTGTTTTTCCTTCTTTTCTCATCTGCCCGTCTGCCTCTGCTCATCTTTGCTGCTGTGTGCTGTCAGGGATTGAATAAGACCACTCAACATCATTTTCTACTGCTCACCCTGACAGCTGCTATGGAACCTTCCATCAAGCCCTTTGTCTTTTGTTTTGACCTTTAACCATGGATTTTGAACCAATCCCTGATGGCGCACCATTACAATGCACTCTCACAGCATCATCGCCTCTCCCTGTCTGCTGCAAGACACACGTTGTCTTGTGTTGCAACTAGTGTGTTTTAAGAGGTTTTTCACAGAGTCATTGGACATAACGTTGTGATGATGCTGCTGTTTTATGGAGCGTATGTGAGATGCTCTTGCTTGCATCAGAGTGTCAGTATGTCGCCAACATTTTTCTGTTTGATGACACATGTTGAGTGTGCTGCAGAGCACAAAGAAACAGGACATCAGTCAGCTTGCTCACTTGCTCACTGGCTTTATCACCTTGCTTCTGAGCATTTTCACAAGTCATATCACTCTGCCATCTTTATCCATCACTTTGTTCACTGGCTCAGTAGTGCACACTGGACATTACAGGTAAGCTGGCTTAAGGCTCTGGGCTGCACTGGCCTCACTCACAGGGCTGTAATGGCTCATTAACATTCTGATGTTTTCATCGTCCCCTCCATTCCCCGCATGGTGCTTTAAGGGCATGTGTGTCATCCATCCTGGTGATGACATAGACTGTAAAGTATATGGGTGATACAAACATGCTGCCTGGGGTTTGGAGTTGTTGTATGAGAGAAAAGTTTGAGGTGGGGCCATTTGTACTGGGACGCTTCACTGACTGGAGATGACCTCAACATCAAGGTACAGTAAGAGTGAACATTTAACGTATAAATCGGTGGAGGAGGATGTGCAAGTTTCTAACCTGAGGAGCGAGACAGTGTCACAAAGTAAAAGAAATAGATAAGAGTAGGACTGGGTACTGACTTCTTTAAACCTTATTGTCAGTTTAACTATAGACATAAAAATACCAACCAATACGTACTGAAGTATATGAACATAACAGTATAACTATATCATGTTCACTGTTGTCTACAAACAGCCTGCCACTGAGTAACACGTGATGGCTAAGCTTCAAGACCAAGAGAAGGCTGCTTTTGTAAAAAGATCGTTAACAGGTTGTTTTTACACCTACATAACAGCTGGAGACATTATGTTTGCAGAATGTCTGTCTGTCCGTACGGCCACCTAATTCTTGTGAAGGTGATGTCTACGTAACATTTGAAGAGAATCCCTTCAAATTTGGCACAACTGTCATCTTTGACTCAGTGATGACCTGATTACTGATGTGACCTCATGTATGTCCCATTCTCCTCAATGTTAAATCTCAGTTACTTCTGGCACAAACATCCACCTAGACTCATTGTCTTTTAGGAGTCAAATCAGTTTTCTGTGATTCCTCCAGAGTTAAGATTGGCAGTAAGGAGTAAACTGCTTTAATGCTGTGAAATCTGTGAAGTGTGCCTTTAAGGACAACAAAAACCTATCAGAGTATTTAGGGCTTTTCTGAAACTAGCTGTAAAATGCAGTACCTAGTCATCTGCACCTTTTTAAACCAATTACAGTGTAACATGTAATGTCAGCGCCTGTCCTCATGGTGGCAGCGGGATCTAAGCTCTTCACAGCACTGTGATGGTGAAGTGTGGTGATCATAACAGGGATGAAGTGGAAAACACCCAAATGAACACTCTGAGGGCTTCAGTCGGGCATATGAGGTGCATGGTGATGAGTGCTGCTTGTGGAGATTTTCGTGTGTGTTTCAGCGCAGAGCTTCATTTTCCTGTGTGTGTGTCAGTGTGTGTCTGCCTGTTTGATGTTTTTGTTGCCTTGTCTTTAACCCTCTGCTCTCTCCTCCTCCTTTGTAGTCGACTCCTCTGTGGCTTCAGCTTTCACTCCTACTGCTCCTCCTCATGCTCCTCTTCCTCCTACTACCATCGCTCCTACAACTATTAGTACCTCAACTACTATCACTCCTAGTTCTACTACTACTTCTACTACTACTACCACTACTACTACTACTACTACTACTACTACTACTTCTACTCCTACTCCTACTTCTACCACCACCACAACTGAGGCGACTACTACCACCACGACTCCTGTGCTGATCACCACCAAGCGTATTGATCAGAATGTATTGGGTACTTCCTGTTGTCCTATTTTGGCTTCTACTGTCTTTGTAGTACTTCAGGTGGACATAAAAGACAAACTAATCAGTATTAAAGATTACTGTCTTCTCCCACCTGACGAAGCAGGAAACTACATCAGGGCTGCATTCCAATAAGCTGTGCTGTACCTGCTGCACAAAAAGTGGGGGATTACTTCAGAATATTGAGATGCAGCCAACAAATATCCTGGTCAGGAAGTGAGAATCAAAACTTTTTATATAAATGGATATTGAAAAATAAAAGTTTTTTGAGTGAGTACCATTTATACTTTAGTGATGAGAGATGCCTGTTTGTCGTGGTGAGGGTGTTTTGGCAGAGCCCAACATTTCCTTAGGTTTTTAGAGTTTATCAGGTAAACCAGAAATAAGCATTGCAACTAAATGTTTCATGAATAAACATTTGTAGGAACATATTGGTGAATGGTCTGTCCACAAACCTAACACATTTACTTCAGTTTTTGAGCTAGGAGCAAAATCAATCCTGATCAAAGCGATCGTTATTCTAGGGAGATGTCCTTAGTGATAGCACTTTGCATTGGTCTAAATGGAGCCCTTTGTGTGATTGTTGTAACTGTGCCCTCTCTGCCCCTTGCCCCTGACCTTTAACCCCTTACCCTCAACCCTCCCTTGTATAGTGCCCCCTGGGCGGGAGATCTGGAATCTGACGGTGGAGCCTAACAGTAACTACGCTAACGTCAGCTGGACACACAACTTCCCGGCCGGCAGCAGCGAGTTTGTGCTAGAGTTCACACTGGACAGTAAGAAACCAGATCAAGCCCAACCTCAGGCTATCAAAACCTAATGCTAGTGAAAAAAATCATGAGACTTTAGTAAAGATAGTAGACGATAGCAGGCGCTTTTTTAGAGAGCAGGTGAAACATGCAAATTTTATAAAATAATTTTTTGCGCTATGTCTAGCATCTAGCAACTCAATTTTGTTGTGGTCTCTTAAGGTTTAAGACTTCTTTTTCAAAGTTGCTGTAATATTTTTTTATATGATCTGTAGGGCAGATTACTAATAAAACTTTTAATAGTACTTTTTGTGGCTGTGGAGACAAACCTTCAGAAAACGTTGTCATTTCTGGTAGCTGTGGTTTTAGCTTCTTTCAGCTCACTGCCGTTGACTTTTTTTTTAAACACGTTTTACCACAAGTGCAAAACACAAACAAAAGAAGAAACAAAACGCACCCAAAAAAGAACACTGCAGCTTTAAAGAGTTCATTTTTGGGAGTTTGCAAAAATCCAAAGATTTGTTTAATCTTTTAATCAGGAGCCTTAGATTAACTAAGGCATCAATGCTAGAGATTTGTGACATAAATAAGGTAAGATAAACCTTCAGTATCTTCTATAGCACTGTAGCTCACTTTTCTAAAGTTCACAGCGTGAACTAAAATCTAATCTCAGTGTCCTTCTCATTAAATAATTAATGTCTTATTTGTTCATATGGACTTCAGTTACACCTCAGAGGACGGTTCATGTTACCGTTAATGCCTTTGCTCAAGGGTTTTGATGAAATGTATCCTTGTGTCTGCCTTAATTGTTCCAAAAAGAATCTCAGTGGACAGCTCTTTTAGACAGGGCAAAGCAGGTAGTAAAAAACAGCAAGACTAAAACACAGAGGAAACAGGATCAAAGAAAGAAGCATGAGGACATTACTAAAAGAGATCTTTTCAGTATAGAGTGTTAAAATAAAATGTGTGACAGGACCAGCCTTCAGCTGTAGCTGCAGCAGCGGCTGCAGCTCTGTTTTCTTTTTATCACCCTTTTATTTAAGGTTGATTAAAGGTCAGTGTCTTAATATTGTTTAAAAAGAAGCAGAAGGCACAACATGCCACAATCTTTGTGTCTGTCTCTCTTGTATTTGTTGATCGTCATCATGTCACTACTAACCTCCTGTGCAGTGCACCATCGAGCTGCTTGGCTTTGAATGGCTCTTGTTGGACCAGCGCTGTGAACGGGCTGTTCAGTGTTCCTCCTCTGAATTGTTTGAATGTGTCACCTTGTGTTTTTTTGGTCATTCACGCTTCACATGTTTTTGCTTTGGACTGGGTTTGACTCTATAAAACACATTCTCTCTCCTTTCCTGGAATTCTGGAGCTGCTTGAGATTGGATAGCCCATGGCTCATAGGCTCTTTGTTACAGCTTTTTACCAATTCAACAGTCTGTGATGTTTAATCAAAGACGGAAAGAAGGGAGAATGTATTTTTCATGTACTCAGTCAGTGGCTTTAATACTTTATAACGTGTCTGAATGTGAAGAGGAGGAGGAGAGGGGGTTGATGAGACTGATTTACCACCCAGCCCCTGTTCTCCAGTCCTTTCCTGTTCTCATATCTGAATGCTTTAAGTCTAACCTCACTTGGGCAGAGTGACAGGGAGACCCTGACACCCACCTCCCATCATTCCCTCATCCTTCCACTGTCTTGCTGACTGTGATTTAGGAGCTTCTGCATGTCTGTGAGAGGAGGGTTTAAGTGAAAGATGGTTAATTGGTGGCGTGAGAGAGGGAAACTGGGAACACCTGTCATGGAAAAAGAAATGAGAAATCATGCAGACAGGGATGTGGGCATTAAGTGCTATAATGTGTAGATGCACACACAGCTATATGCTAAAACTCACCCTGCTCTCACAGAGTTCTTTGACATCTTTAAATAACTCACTGCACATAGTGAGTGTAAGAGCATGAGCTGCTTAAATATAATCCCAAGAGTAACCAAAGTTTCCTAAAGTCTTTTCACATGATGAATAGATAATAACGATGTAAGCTTTTTCTAGTTATTCTAAGTATTATAAATCCTTGAAAGAACATTATATCATTTGCAGTTGTAATGCTTTTTGGAATATTTGGTGTGCTGTATAATCCAGAAATTACTCGTGCACTAGCTTTAACCTTTATGTTTCTCAGCTGTGGAGAGATGCACGTTTATCGTTTCATTTAAAGCATACATTCACATACAGGCTTTTCTACAGGAAGGAGCCTCCCTGAGTGCTCTTCTGCCCCTGGCCTACAACTTTGTGCTTGTTGCAAATTCAAAAATTCATTCGTGCTATCTTGATAAATTCAGATAAAAGATTTTTTTACAGAACAACAATTATGCCATACTAACCACTGAGCTGTTTTTTTTTAATACTGCTAAGCTGCCATGCAGCAAAACAACATTTCCAGCATAGCAATCTCTCATTAAAGTCTTTCCAGCAGCTGAGAAAGTACAACTCTATACCTGGTTGGCTTTTTAATTTACACATATGTAAATGTTTTACTGAAAGTAGTTTACTGCTAAAAAAAAGCACCAAAGACAAAAAATAGTAAATAGAAACTGTTTGTACTTAAAGAGAAGCTGAGAGCAACAGTGGTGAGTATGACGTGACTCTGGTGCAGTGGTAGAATAGGTGCTGATGAAAGGTACAATATGCTGAATTTATTACTATGAAAGTACAAGGTAAACATTAAAAACATTAACATTAGAAATGCAGACATCCAGTCATGGCAAGATCATGCTAAAAGCCTGCAAATACTGCAGATTATAAGTTGGTGTGCAAAGATAGCAGGAGATTGATCTGCTGTAGCAGTATATAACTGTGTGGCAACATGTAATTTTGGACAAAGACCATATCAAGTAAAGTTCTGTTGTCTAAAAAGAAATATGTGTCAAAATGTAAGAACATTAGATTTTTTTCTCACATTAAGATTCCTTTTTACATATTGTTCTTTTAACACTCCCACTCTAGCTCGGCCACTCTGACAGCGCTTGGTTGACTTGTTATGTGGAAAGGACTGGCATGTCCTCTCTTGTTTCTGCAGCCGCCGTTTTGTTTGGCTGCTTTGAAGACTGGTATTAAAAGCATGGCTTTGGAATGAGTTCTGCTGGATGACTTCAGCGTTGTCAAGTGGTTGATAGCATGGTGCATGATGTCACCACCGCGTTGCTGCCTTCTCCTGTCACTTCCACCTCAGAGTCATGCTCATAGCTCGGCCATGTCATGACAGACGCATCTTTCCGCTGGAAAGACAATGGTTGGTGTGGCTGTTTTTTTGTTTTGACCTCATGGAGATAAGTGTGGGCCTGTGAATAACTGAGACCAACAATGCTTTGCCTCCTTGGCCTCTGATGTTATATACAGTAGTGCTATGGTCAAAATGATGCACAGCGGCCAATTCATAACACACCTTATTGTTACTGAGACTCTAATCAACAAAGTGTATTGTTTCCTCTTATCCGTGTGCTCCTCTTCTTCCTTCACACCCCATTTTTAAATTAAATTTATGTGGAGAATTTTGCCCTTGAGAGAAAATGTAGTCTCTGAGCCGTGCTCTGAGGAGCGTATGCTTGTGTATGAATTCATATCATGGGACGGGCACTGCATTGTTATCAGTCTCAATTTACTCCAGTAACCCTGCTTTCACTCAGAAAAACAGTCTCCCTGCAAAGAATCGTGATGCTGTGATCATTGCTAGTAAGCACAGCTGTGACTGTGGAATGAAGGCCGCACCCCCTAGAGTGTGATTGGCCCTTTTCTTGTGTCTCCAAGGCGACAAGACGGTGAAAATTGTACCAGTGAAACAACAGCCTCCCATTACGGTGGCGGATCTGATCGCAGGCGCCAAGTACCATCTGAGGGTTTACTCGCATGAGCTCAACAGCGTCAGCAGCAAAAATGTCACCTTTAAGACAGGTGAGACCTCACCTGGCTAGGTGGAACCGGGGTTCCAGCCAGGTGGGCTACTCTGGGTGCAAGTCTGTCAGTACTAGTATCTACAGTAACTCAGTCAAAGCTGGGTGAGTTCATATGGTTTGTTTTTTAATAACATGCATGTTCTTCCAAAGGTGAAGCCTCGAGTCCAACAGGATGAGACACTTTGGCCCTTTGTATTTAGACACCATCAGACTTTAGCCTGGTTGTCACCATGAGCACGTCTTGCTATGGCCCTTCAATAAGGCCAGTGGCTCTACTAGCAAAGTGATACATTTACGTGTTTTGGCCATGTGAACATACCTCAGTGTTTATTTTTGCCTAAATTCATAATTAATCTCTCTAAAGTATTAGAGGTGAAGTTTCTGGCAGCTGTTAAACACTTGTAATTTCAGGTTGTACTGAAACCTTATTGAAAGTAACAAGTACGTTCACAGCACAGAACTGCCTCTCTCTCTCCCACGCATTTCTTATTAAAATTCACAGACTGACGAACACCTTACTGTTCTAGATGGGATGCTTTGTACGACATCGTCTTGGATATGAGCTTATAAATGATGAGATGTTGTTGACTTCTGCTGAGTGCTGGGATGTGAACAGATGTCAATCTGCTGACTCATCATGGTCCACTAAAACGCTCACTCTGTTCCCACTCTTCTCTCTCTGCTTCTGTCCCTCCCTGTGTTTGTGTGTGTTTTGTGTATCCAGCCTACATAGAGGATGTAGACATAGCCACTCAAGGCTGGTTCATCGGCTTGATGTGTGCCATCGCTCTCATCATACTGATCCTGCTCATCGTCTGCTTCATCAAGAGGAGTCGCGGGGGCAAATATCCAGGTAAGACAGCACCGGTTCCTGATGTTTGTCTACACAAAACACAGGAGTCTCCTGGATAATCTAACAGAATGAAAGAGTTATGTGTTAGCTATTGGACAAATAATGTATTTCAGTGAAAATGTGTAATGAAAACAACAAACCAACCTTCAAATGTTGGAATTGTCTGCTGGCACAGGAAAACTCCAGGCCAAGATGCAGTTACATGACAAACAGGATATTTGACATTTGACAGAGGCATGTTTATTGGATATTATTGGATATATTGTCTTAATAAAAAAAAAAACATCACCTGTATTTACATTGCTTTAATGTGACACAGCACGGTGATAATGTAATGGATTAGAGAAGCACAAAGTTATGTTAATGTTCTACAGTTTCTGTAATGTCTAGGTGGTGGTCTGACTGGCTTGGCAAAATATCTAGGTAGGTGCTGAACTGTGATGGCGTAAAGATTCAGAACTAACTCCCAGTGAAGTCAAATGAAGATTGTAACAGAGCAGTGACAGCTCTAACAGAAGACTAATGAGCTCTAACAGGAAACACTGACACAAACCCGACTCAGAGTGACGCAACTGCTACTACATCTCAAACATGCACTGTGTTCCAAATGCATACCAGGGTACAAAAGAATTACATGGGCAGCGACTCAGAAATCAACTGTAAATTCATGGGAACAGATTCTTGAAGTTTTCACATTTTAAATCTGCAGAAACTGAAATTCTGTTTTTAGCAAACATGGTGTTAGGTGATGATACAGTACAGTGTATGGAACTGGGACTCAGTGTTAACAGTTTGATAAATGAAGGCTGCTCACACATAAATGGAGCTAAATCATGTCTTCATAATGTTTTGTGACATCAGTGGAGCTCTCAGTAAAATGCTGACTTGTTTTTTTTTTTTTTTAACTCTTCATCTCTCCTTAGTGCGAGATAAAAAAGATCTCCCCTTGGACCCAGTGGATAATAAAGACCGAGATGGATCTTTTGATTACCAGTAAGTAAAATTGAACAGACTGCTGCATTCCAGCTGCAACGCCTACATCATCAGTGGATTTTTAAACAAAGTCCACTGTGGCAGTAGCTGGTAAATGAATTGGATTTATGTAGCACTGCTGTATTTTGTATCTGTATGAATAATGAGCAATGAAGACTAGAATAAGAAATATACAGTATAAAGCTGCAGCTCAGGACAAGGTTAAGTGGTTTGTTAGCACAGTGTGACTTACATTACCATTTAAGCAATGATTTACAGAGGATCTGAAGAAGACGTAATCTCATTTTAGGATTGTGTCCACTTCCAGCTTTTTGTGCTTACTATAGCAGATATGAGTTCTTTTGAAAGGTGGCAGAGAGCATTCTATCATTGGTGCCAGGTGCTGCTTTGTAAGCCGGAAGTCGTGCAAGCACAGATGAGACAGCACTTTAATTCTGAAGGACTTGACCTTCATTTAATTAAGAGCGACAGGTGTGCTTACAATTGATAATGCATTATGGTAATAAGGGAAAAGGCTTTAAAGAGCTCTGGACGCCATGTGGCTGTGTCTGTTTATGCCACCATTTTGTCAGGAACCTCATCAGTGAACATGAGTGGCTCTACGGTGCATTTTAAACCACCAGAGTTTATTGTGCTCTTTTATTTCAGACACACTTAACTCTTTGTGCAAAACTCAGTAGTTCAAACATTCCTGCACTAAGGTGCTGCTGGAGATTTTTCTGAATGAAACAGACAAGTTCAGACGTTGCGCTGTTGTTTTTGTCCACAGTTTTGTGGACTGAGCCAGTTGAAAAATGTTTCCTTTGATTTAATCCTTTAATGCTGTCTTAAAACAGCTGGAGCCAGAATTACTGTTAATACGACTGTGATCTTACAGTTGACACAAAAAGAGAAGCAGGCACACACTGGGCAGAGCCAGCATTCATTATGTATACTGTATCTAGGCATTTGTGTAGTGTGAGCATGTACTGTACTGTATTTACTGAAAATGTCTGGTGACATATGTTTTGCTCCTTTCAGGTCCCACTGATGGAGAAACTTTCTCTAACTGTTCACTAAAACATGCTGAATTTAACTTGCTTTCTAAATCTGACATGTTCTAACTCAGCTGTGCAGCATTTACCTTCAATTGCAGAGAAAGAAACATCTGAATTATACTGTAAATGCTTCCTTATTAATACAGTAACAGTAACATGAAAGGGTGTAATGATTATGACTCAAACATCCAGTGTCATTCCGAGGTTGTGGAAGACAGAACTGGGACACCACATTTACTGATCATGATCGACTGATCACCCCCCAAATACAAAAGATTAGATTAGATTAGATCAGATTCAACTTTATTGTCATTACACATGTACAAGTACAGGGCAACGAAATGCAAAGAAAACAAAACAAACCCTATAATACCTCAGTAACATGCAACAGCCCAACGTTTACAGCATGTGTCAGAATTTTGATCCTGATTGAGAAATGATTTATCACAGTTCTGTTATACAGGACACATGGATATCAGAAATACACCTACATCATGTAATCTATGATGATGTAACTCTGCCTTGTTGTAGACTGGTTAAAACTATGAAATCGCATTCTTTGACACAGTGGTGCCTCTGATGGCGTTAAAATTCAAAAGATGACTCAGTATGAGGGTGCAGGGTTACTTCAAAAGAGGTGCGAGGAGCATTTATTATCAGGAGAGTTGCTCTATGCTTAATACTGTGTGAGTCATCCATTTGCAGTGTGTGAGTTAATCAGTAATGAACATTAATTCTCAGCTCCTTACTTAAAATCAGGGTCACCGCTTTACTCTGTTTCTGACCCAGCCTCCATCTCTAGTGCTATTCCATAGAGTCCACTCAGCTCCCCGTGTGTTTGCAAGGATTTACATGCATGTATCATGTAGAGCTCCTCTGTCCTACTTCCTCTTTCTTCACCCCCCTTCCCTTCACCCTCTCTTGCCGTTTTCCCTCTTTCCTCACGTCTCGTCTGTCTCTCTCCCCACGCTGAAATGGGTCATCTGTCCCTGACAGGAATGAAAACGAGAACAGGTACTTTGGCTATGGCATGGCATCTCTCTTGGCCTGCGCATGTCCGGTGTGGGGTGGGGGGGAGGGTTGTTGGCTCTTTGGTCAGTCTGCAAAGAGTGATTCATGATATCAGTCCAGCCAGCCGGCTTTAGTTTAACAGTGTGATAGTCAGGAAGCGGCTGTCACCACCTGCAGCTACTGTACGGTATGATCACCAGAGAGATGGACAGGATGCGGCTGTGTGTGATGCTGTGCTTCCTTATACCAGTGCCTTAAGCCGCAGCACAGGTTGCCAGCTACAGTTGGTTAGCACAACTCTTATTCTCAGGCATGTCGTTGCTAAACCTGGCAACCTCACTGTGGTGAAAACATTCTGGGAAGCAGCACACAGTCACTGCATTAACTGTTGTTCATCAATAAATGCTTCCAAAGCTATATTTTCTTCTTTGTACAATAGATTCATGAGTCAACTTTCAACAGAGCCAGTTCTTCTAGCTTCCAGTCCTTATGCTAAGCTCGGCTTAACATCAGGCATGGATATCGAGCTGTCTTCCCAGTGTTGTAAAGAAAGCATAGTTGCTGAAGTGTTGAAATATTCCTTTAAAAAAACTGGTTGTGTTTAGTCAGAGTGAATTAAAATGCAGCAGAGCAGGTTCCGATTGTTCCCACAGTTCTTTCAGTTATCTGGACCAGCTACCAGGGTCTTGCAGTACATCACACAAGCTCAAAACCAATCAATGTTAGTTTTACAATGAAAAACAAAGTAAATTAAAGGTTGAGACATGTGCTATAATAATAAATATCTCCCACCAACATAGCAATAAATAGTCATTTTTGTATTACTGTACATAGAAAATGGTATAATTACTGCATGCAGAAACTCAAGGTGAATGGAAATAATAATCCAGACTGCTGTACAGTGTGTGCAGTGTAACTGTGGTTAATCCCAGTGTCAGGATGGTCTCTGTTTGGCACAGTTTGACACCCTGAAGGAACCAATTTAGACTACAAACCGGAACCTGGAAACCCAAAGACAGGACAAACACTTCAGAGATCCAACAATTTAATGATCATAAATCTATGAATCTAAGTAAAAACACCAGGAGTTTTCCTTTAAGTTCTGTGCACAGCTTCTCCTGTTTTCTACAGCTGCTTTGGCATTTTTCACCAGGACCTCAGTAGTTGTAATGTGGAGGACAAGATTTAAACATCATACATCCCTGTAGTTAAAACAGTTATGCATGAAAATCACATGGGATTTTGTAGTGTAGTTTTAAACCTCATAAATACAAACCTTTACAGCTTGGGTCTTCATTTTCATCGTTGGCCGTCAGCACTGCACAAACCAGGTTAATTGCTGAGTTCTCCGAATGCAGCATTGCTTGAAAGAAGTCAGATGGGTCAAGAAACCCAAGCACTCAGACACACTTTCTGCTTCCCCTTTGACATGAGCCACTTAGTGAAGTTTAACACACATTCTTTCACTGTGTAATCAAGGATTAGTAGTGACATTCCACATGAACTCACTTTATTCTAACCCACCCCCCAAAAAGTACGGTTTAGATAATATAAACACACTTGACAACCCAACATGTTGCCAGTCAAAAACATCAACATCAAACATGAAGGGTGCTCCTTGTGCAGTGTGTAGTGATTAGGACAGTGGACTTGTGCAATGTCTCTGACTGCTTGAGTTTCTTATCTTCGTGGGTTTTTTTCCATAAAAGTTGGGACACTGGGTAAAATGTAAGTAAAAAGAGGATGCAATGATTTCCAAATTAATTCAAACTATGATTGGAAATACAACAAAGGCAACTTGGGAATTACATTTATGTTTATGTCGGATCTGTACAAACATGCTCTCTGATGGTACTGCATTAAACACAGACATGATTCTGTGATAGAAATCACTGCGTGGGCTCAGAAACACATCCAGAAACCACTGTCAGTGAACGTGGTTTATCACTGATTCATCTGATTCATTCAGTCCACAAACTCAAGTCAAACCTCTACCACACAGAGAAAGAATTATATAGAAACAAGATCCAGACACACTGTCTCCTTCTCTGGGCCTGAGCTTGTTTAAGCAAAGTGGAAACTGTCCTGTTTCCTGTTTGAGGAGTCAAGATTTGGGATTGATTTTGAAGTCCTCTTCCTCCAAAGAGGAGACGGACTACTGTATCTGATTCAGTCAGCACACAGGTCAGAAGGCTGCATGTATCACAGTATAGAGGTGCACTAGTGCACACAGTATGGTTTCAGTACATTTCAGCTTCATTAATGCTGAATAATTCATACAGTAAACAGATTTGGATCATCTTTTTTTCAGGGAGGGCCTTGCTTTTTTAGCAGAACAATGCCACAGTGTGCACATATTACAGCAGCATGGCTCAGTAGTAAAAGAGTCCAGGTGCTGAACTGGCCTGTCTGCAGTCCATATCTGACAAATAGAACAAAGGGAGCTGAAGCAGCTTCTTAAGCAAAGGAAAAAAATGCTTTCAAAACAACTAGTCTCCTCAGTTCCCATGTTGCCTGGTGCCATCGTTTCCCCCAATCAAACACAGGTTTCAAATGATTTGCAAATCACTGCATTCTGCTGTGATTTACATACACAGTCTGACAGAAATAAAATATACACAAGTTGTGACAAACTGGAGTTAGATGGACATGACACATGCTTAGATTTAATTCAAACCTCAAACCTCTACTCTGTTTGTTAGCAAAGATGTATAAATGTTAATGTGGTTCCTCATCTCCCTGCACTGACATACAGTGGCTTGCGAAAGTATCCGGCCCCCTTAAACTTTTCCACATTTTGTCACATTACAGCCACAAAC
>JAUYWH010000022.1:2092071-2109782 GCA_034779795.1 Ctenopoma multispine | reverse complement strand
GTGTGTGTGTGTGTGTGTGTGTGTGTGTGTGTGTGTCTGTGTGTGTGTGTGTGTGTGTGTGTGTGTGTGTGTGTGAGTGCTCCCTTAAAATGAGTCACTGTTTAAAGTAGGTCATTATTGCGTTTGCGGCCCCCCATGCTGGAATACAGAGTCAGCACAAAGAAAACTCACTGTCCTCACACTGACTGTATGGATTTGTTGGATGATTGTGAACTTTCTTAGGTGACATATTAATCGATTAAAAGACAAATCTTCCCCTCATGTTTTTCCACTTCATGCTCAACTCTTTCCATGTTTTATGCAGCATTTTTCCATCTCTTCACCTTGTCCCATGTCAGCCTGTGCATTGAATTTGTCCACTGTCTCCCCTTTCACTGTCTTTTGCTCTACTCTGAAAGATTTCTGTAGATCGTACATGGTCTTTGGTCTATTTGCACTATTAATTATTAGCATGACTGGTTTATTAACTGTTTCAAGTAATGCACATGTGTCCTAAAGTGTTTCAGCGTGGAGCATTACTCTGTCCTCTCCTTGGGCATCTGAATATATAATATTTGATAACCTTGAAAGGAAATGCACAGACATGAGCAGAGAAGAGCAAGCCCACAGAAAAATAGCAGAATTTTGTTATCTTTCAAAGGCATTTCCTTTTGTTACTGTATGTTACTGGTCTAAGCTAATCTACAGCCCCTTCTCTGTGTGCATGTTCAAGTTCTCTTTCTCTTGAAACCAGAATTACAAGACATGCAGGCCTGCTCTGAACTGACATCAAGCACTGTTCCATCAGGGAGGAGGAATGGAGGCTTAGATCTCATATCAGAATATGGTCACCATTTAGCATGTGTATGCAAATGTATTGCTTGAATTTTTGAGGACAGTATTCATCTCTTTTAATGATCTCTGTCTCCTACAAAATACTGTATGTTTACAACCAGGGGCAAACATATTTGGAACAATGATTATAGGGTTTTTTGTCATGAAAATGAAACAGTCAAGATGTAAGCAAAGTCAAGACTAGCTTTACTTCAACAGGAGAGTGGCATTAACCATTTAGGAATCATACACATTTTTACAGTATTGCCTTTAATACTTTTGCAGTCAACGACTGCCCGAAGACTGGACCCATGAACCAAATGCTGACCTTCCTCCCTCTAAGAAATGATGCCTTGTTAGGTTTTTAATGCAGCACTTCAGCTGCTTATTTATTGGTCCTTCTGCCTTTAGTCTTGTCTTCAGTGAGGGAAAATCATGCTCTGTTCATCAGCCCAAAAAATCCTTTTTGGACATTTTTAGGTTTTTCCTGGTAAAATCTAATCTGACCTCTCTGGTCTTGAGTGTGTTGTGAAGCATCTGTATTCACATTCATAAAGTTGTCTCTTGACTGTAGACTTGTACAATGAGACACCTGCCTCCTCGACGAGTTTTCTGACTTGATGGCCTCCTTCACTCATACACTTCTCTTTTGACTTCTTTTTGAGAGTTCAGAGAGTGAATAGCTACCAAATGTAAATGTAGCGCTCACCACCTTCATATCTTTTATCTGCTTGATTATTCAGGGAGCAACGAGAGAACAGGCCACATCTGACCATGTCTGTCAGTTTTTTCCATTATTTATGATTCCTGAATGGGTGATGCCACAGTTTCCTTCTCAGACCTCTTGAATTAACGCTGAGTCTTTACTTTGCTTACATCATGAGTGTGTCATTTCAGTTTCAGTGTGGTGGTGTACAGAAGAAACACCAAATATGTGATCATTCTTCCAATATTTATGAGCCTGAATGTCTTCATTTGGAGGGAATGTAGTTGTTGTTTAGGGATTGGTTACAGTTAAGAAAGAGACACATGTTGACTGTGATTATAATTTGTTCAGTACAGACACATTCACTCTTATGTTTGTGAAGAACTTAATCTAGATGGGATTACGTAAATATAGTATTATGTAAAATAGTACTATATGGCTGTAATTTTTAGGAGACAGTGTTGCTTTAAAAAAACAGGTGAATACTGTAGAACTACAAGCATCTTAGGTATGAAGTGCAGGTATGTTCTTAAAGGACACATTTGAGTTTTCTCAAGTTCATGTTGATGAGTTGTTGATGCCATGTCCTGTGCACTGAGGGAGTTGTAATCATTTGTTATGTCCATACTGATCATGGTGTGATTTCCACTGAAACATAACTACATTATAAGAGATGTGGGACGATGTCTCTCAGAACTATGGAATGTTAATAATTAAAATTTGTCTGCTTTTAGCACCATTCACTGTTTTAAAGCAGTTTAATGTAGTTTTATATCTAAACCACTGGTGTACGTCTGTTGAAATCAAACCAGGTCCTATCACACCTTGTGATGCACACAGGTGCACTCACATATGCTAAGTGCCATTTGCGTTGGCTTTTATAAACACCTGCTGGTAATATAAAAGTATATTAAAACAAGTCTAAATCACCTTGTAGTTTCATGGTCAGTATGTTTAAGAGGAATTATTACAAAGACCGAAAGCTGTCATATGGCATGTGATTGCTGATATTAACATAGAACTGAAAATATTCAAACCTGTCCTTTAAGAAAAGATAATAAAATGAAAACCGTTGTTTGCCTGGCATTTGGGTGACCTCAACCTCCAGTCGTTTCACAAAGAGTTATCGACATGAAAATATGGAATTAATCAATAATTATCATTTCTTTATCTGCAATCCTCCAACCTTTCAATTTCCCATTTGAGTTGTGCTGTGACAGGGTCCACAACTCCTGCTGACACTGCGTAACAATACTGGGCTGCCTTTTTAACTCTCCCCTTCCTGTACCCTTGCAGCAGCGATGAGGACAACAAGCCTCTACAGGGCAGCCAGACTTCACTGGATGGCAACGTGAAGGAAAGCGACGACAGCCTGGTAGACTACGGTGAGGGTGGTGACGGCCAGTTCAACGAGGACGGTTCGTTCATTGGCCAGTACACCGTGAAGAAAGACAAGGACGAGACGGAGGGCAACGAGAGCTCCGAGGCCACTTCACCCGTCAATGCCATCTACTCGTTGGCGTAGCCTTGTAGCAGCACACCAGAGATTTGATGGCACCCTCTGATTTGAGGGCTTTATGACAAACCACAGCACCATATACCAGATACACACACACGAATATATGAATATATGAAACACATTAGACACTGAATGAGCGCAGCAGGGCCTGTCTGGAGGCTGTGTAGGCTTCCCTCTGCAATTAAAGTGGAAGAAGATTGGAGCGTGATTAAACCAAAAGCCTTTCCAGCTCTAAGAACATGGCCCATTGGAGGTGAAGTTTGGACAAAGTGGCAGTGCTCGTTTTCCTCTGCACTCTGCCTGCCCTTTACCCACACAAACTGGAAGTGTGCCTTCAGGGCAGCTCTCTGCATTTGGAGGCATCAACAAGCGCTCTTTAGAGATGTTTCTTTGGTTCGTTTCTGCTCTGGACGGTGTCCTTGCTCTCCTTCCTGATACACCCTGCATATGTACCTTTCAGTAGCATCCCAGTGAAGTACACACAGAAGCTGCACAAACCCGCTCGCCCCCTCCTTTAACATATCAGCTTCTAACCATCAGTCTCAACCGGATGCTGGCAGATATGTTTATCATATTGATATTTACACAATGAAAGATTTTAGTTTTTCCACAGCTGGTAGACGAGTCATTGAAACTAAATGAATGCTGTATACAGTCCTGGCACGCAGTTTAGTGCCCTGCAAAACTATGCACTATCACCTCACCGTACCATTTTGGCTTTAATCTGGTTAGTAGAAGTACACATGTTGAGTTCCTGCTTTACTCACAGGCTTTTATTCACTTAGCCTTGTATAACGTGGTTGAGATATTTTTATTACCTCTAAATCCAATGTCGTAGAGCAGAAGTTCAGACTGGCTGAAGAAAAGCCATTTCTGCCACTAGCAGCAAGCTGTGCTACAGTGTGCTGTCAATGAATCCCGTTTTTAAAAGATAATACACATTATCTTGGAGCATGGCAGTATCTGAAGCAGCAGAGAGGAACGTTAGTCTTGCTTGAGAAACACCAGTAGACCGCAACCCAGTGAATCCCCTAGTTAGCATGTAGGCTAATTCTGCATTCCTGTCCAATGGGATAATTAACGTAGTTATTCAGTGACGTTTGCTCCCCATTTGTTAAGAATGACTTTAAAATAATTACTGTTCCTCCACCACCTAGACCACATGTGTTTTATCAGTGGTGACACCAGAAGTCTTGTTTATTACTAACGAGCTCCAAAGTTCCTAATTAGTTTTTAGCTTCTAAAATGTAAAATTACGTCTATGTTGTCTCCCGTTGAACATGAATGCAGCATGAGAAGCTGGGTTCCTTAAGGTGTGTTCAGACTACATTTTTGCTGTGTTGACTTGTCAAACTCTCTCTTTGTAGTCTGAACCCACCTTTGCAGAGGGAACTACACGTCTGTATGTCCCTGTAGTTTTTTTTAGACACTCAGTCAATTTGATGATCACAAAAGAAAAGAAGAACACATGTAGAATACTTTGACAATAGTTACAGCATGAAGATAAACACATTGAATTTACAGCCACCTTTGAAATGAAACGCATCGCATCAGCTTAATGTTTAGTTCTTGCAAAGGAAGAAAGAAAAAAACAAACTAGTTTGAGTAAGAGGATAAGTCCGTACATTTCTGCTCAGACTTTGAATCCATGCTACATGTTCACTGAGAGCTCACTGGCTCAGCACTCGTCCTGTAGCCGCCTGCTACTCAGCACCACTACATATATTTAATCCTCCAGTTCTAAATCACATAGATCTTAACTACAGTTAGCGACTGGAGCTGACATTGTATTTTAAATATTTATTTTATATTTCTATTTATTACATTATGTGGATAGTATTAATATATTAGTTCTATAATTGTTATATACACTTTTTTGACCAACTTATTTTGTTGTTTCACACCAGAATTTAGCCAAGACAATGATGACTCCAGAATCTCATCATGAGAGGTGTTAAACACCACAGTAAGATATTTTTGTAGCAGCTGGCTTTTCTGCTGTAAACCAGACAACAATGAAAAAAAGGAGGTCACGTTTCTCTGTCCACTGTGCTGCTCTTCTTGTACTCATGTGGTATTACTGTTACTCTGTGTTGTTCTTCAGATTTATGTAACATAACATTGCCACCACACAGAAAAAAAGAATATTGTTGCTTGTTATTTATTTGGCATATATGCTGTACATGTAGGTCCTGAACTCTTCTCTTTGTAAATACTTCATAGTTAATTTCCCCCAAAAAATGCTTTATCCAATAAGGAGACAAAGAGTCACAAATCTGTAACCACAAGCAAATGCGGCAGGTGCACTTTTAGTTCGTCTCGCGCCTTTGTAATGTAGCTTTGACTAACATTTGCACTCTGAAAAACTATCGTTCACTCTGCGTTGCCCTTTGCTTTGTAACATATGGTTCTGATCTATCAGCCGCTTGTTTGACGATGGTTTAGATTCTATATTGTGGAAGAGGAAGACGTTAGATTCTCTGTGATGTAAATAAGTGCTCCTGCAATATACAGTGTGTAGCATTTGTCGCACACAAACTGCTAGTAGGCCTAAAAACATGTATTCACACACTGAGGTAGTGGAACATAACGGAGGCTGTATCGACTCCTTGTTCCCATATTACCGTTCCCCTAATGTGCCTATTGTTGTGTGGCTGTGTACCATTTCAGCGGTCGCCTCAGAGCACTGATGATCGAGTCTGCTCCTCCTCAAGGCAACAACACATCTGTGTAACCACGAGGGTCCACGTGATGTCAGGTCTGTGGGTTCTGTGTGCAGCCTACAATGACTCTCCTCCGTGGAGCTCTGTGACTATTTTAGAAATTCCAAGATTACCAGGAAGTGAGTCACATATGAGATGCAGTCGTATGAGACCCTGAAATGGAACACAGCACACGTCCCTGCGACAGGCACTCATGTTAAAACCCTAACCCTTCCAAAACAAAAAGAGATGTGTCCTTGTACAAAAACACAGTCGTTGTGTCACTTATTACCTCTTCCAAAAACTCCTGTTCCCTTCTGTCTCTCTGCAGAACCTCAAAGCAATATCCTCTGAGTTGTAATCAGCGAGGTGTTTCCTCTGATGCTGTTGCTTTACAGCGTGTTCACTCTAACCACAAGGGGGGTGTTGGTTTGAGCGCTGAGGACAGACATCTTGGCAAGCGAGGAGTCTGGTGCTGAAACAGAAGCACCGAGTCATCTTTAGGTTGAAACACAGGTCCGAACTTTCTCCCTGGACTCGATGGGAAGTGTTTGTTCCTAGATCTGGTTTGGACACCTGCTCCCCTTTTTCCCACATGGCCTTGTTCTCCCAGGTGAAGCACCGTCCGGGAGCTGTTGTAAACTGGCTGTGGAACAAAGAAAAGAGAATCCTCTGCTCATGAACAGTGCTTTTTTTCTTTGCGCACACTGATTTGAGGTGTGGAGCCCAGCGTCTCTTTTTACTGTCTGCATCGTCTCAGCTGACCTTTCACTGCAAAAAAAAAAAAAGAGCAAAAATCAGAGTGCAGATTTCTAGCTTTGTGTTTTTCTTCATTTCAAAATGCTGCAAAGTCTCGACCGGTGCACTGGAGTTTTTAAATGATCACATGCTGTTTTCTCATATTAGCAACTCCTTGTTTTTACCATGTGTATCAGAGCAGCTCGTCAAAGTCTTGCTTCAACATGCGAAATAACAGCTTTTGTAAGGAACATCTACTCAACAGAAAAAGGCATAAATATGTTCACTATGTATGCGTGTATGATGAGATGTTGCAACTTCTGCTAGCGACGCCTTCTTTATAGTAAAGCTATCTCCTTTTCTCTACCTCCTGACTTCTGGTCTCTTTGTTCCTCTCCATATAATGAGTCCTGTTTGGGCTGAGAACTGACCGTCAACATCACCTTTAGCTAATTATCCACTCAGCCAGCCATGAATATCTTATTGTTGATGTGATTTCCTCCAATCAAGAGCTGCTCTACTCAAATAGTGAAGCCTGTAAGTACATAAGTGCATCAAAAGCCATCTGTCATTTATTATATTATTATACATTAATATTAACATTTTTTCTACACATATATATAAATACTGCTCTGTACGGGGAGACAGCATACAGGACAGCGTTCATACACAGAAATAAATATACATTAACCAAACATTAGAAACACCTCCTGATAAAATACACACCAGCACGACTCTGACCTCAACAAGAACCATACAGCAGAATTATCACCTTTCTTACAGTTACAACCTTAAAACTGAGAAAGTCCTTCAGGCTATTTAGACTTTTCGTTGTTTGGGACGAAAATTTGAAACAGAAACACAGATACGCCCCCTGAATTCAGGTGACTGTGAGTTTGAAGCCATCCAGCACAGTATGAACCTGTTCTTCATACGGACAGTTGAAGACGCACTGACACATCACCTGTGCAGCACCTGTAAAGATGAGGAGAATAGATTCTGGTCAGTATGCAGCAGATGCAGACGCCGGGTGTTTGAACACACCAACACGTTCTCCAAAAGCACAGCACCACCAGCTCAGCATCAGAATCAAAGACTTCACCTTTTCCACGCAGTCACTCTCCTTATTAAAACCAGACGTCTGCAGACGTCAGTACACGACTCACTGCACTCACTGACGGTACATCACTCAGTGGCGTTTATCAGACGTCATGCAGCTCCTCCTGGAGGCCCTATGAAGCTCTTCTCCATGTTCTGTATGCACTAGTACTCTGCCAGCAACTGGAAGTTGGAGTTTCCTTTTAATTGACAGGCATCTCAGCCCGTTAACATGGTGTTACATGTGCTTGTCCCTCTTCAGCCCCACCCAGACTCCGCTCTGACAGAAACTCCCCTTATAAAAACAGAACTACTACATGTGTATGTGGCTCATCGTCTCACACACACAAACTGCCTGTATCTCCCCTGCTCATCAGGTCCCTGGACGTTATGTTTGGATAATGGTGAGCACTTTCATCTGTCTGCTGCCAGGTACATCTACTACTGTATAATGTCTAAAAGCCAACACAATAAAACTTTGATATGTTGCACATGTGAAAGCATTTACACCATCAAACACCACACGGAGCATCTTTACAGCCACGTTTGAAACAAACCAGAACTTTATAGTTTATTGATTTACACTTTGTAGTCTGGGATAAAGTGGATTACACCATTCCCATTAAAGTGTCCCGACCGCTGAGCACACAGACAACACGCACAGGTCCACATTAATGAAATGCTGCTGGACGGTAAATCTAGTTGTGGGGAGAGAGAGAGAGAACGAGGGAGTGGTCGCTTTGTGATGACATGTTTTATTGACGATGGCCTGATCCATTCTGTCCTGACCCCCCCAAGTGTGGTAATTATTAATGTCTGAGTCGTTCATAGATGGAGTGTTCCCCCCGTCTCCCTGTACATCAGTGAATAAAAAGACATTAGCAACCCAATATGTGGACACGAGAGAGGAGTGCAGTGAAGCAGTCACGGCCCAGCATCTCAGAGCAAGAGCTGGGTCGTTATTACGTCTGCCTCCACAGAAAAGACTGCGATGAGAAAAGAAATGAACAGCAGGTATGTATGCTAAAAGTTAGAAGTAAGACAATACTTCTTCACTTCAGAGTTAAAGATTCATTTTGGGGGTCCGAACATTATTCAGCCTCTGGTTCAGAGCTGATTTGATTAACAGATGTCGTTATTGTTGTAATATGTGGTCAAGAAATCATTAGAACAACGTTTCCGTCTGACTACACGCTCCAGTGTGGTCCTCCGTATTATTCATGACCTACAACCATAAGATACCTGAAGAAGTTTTGACCTGATCAGAGAGTAAATGATTACACTCACGTTAACCGCTTACATGGACTGAAACTACACAGTGTCGCTGTTTAAAAAGAAAGACCACGTGTACATCAGTGGTTTAACCAAACGTCTTTTCATTGTTTATCTCATGTTCAGAACTACATTACAGTTACTAATCCAGTTACTAACAACACTAACCCAACACTGTATTTCGGTAACAGGTGGTTGTGCTGATCAGAAGAGTCAAGTTCACCAAAGTCATGAGAACTGATCCTCTAGGCGCCTGGAAGACATTTTTCATCCTGTCTCTCTTTAGTTTAGTTATTCTACAAATGGCAGAGATGTGAAAAATCCTGTTCCTCATCAGAGTGAGTGGACCTGCGGTGTAGTGCGATGTAACACAAACATCACTCCACCACTTTGTCTTTTCGCCTTGTGGTCACAGACGCTGTGTCGTCTCCGCTGGGGAGCGTCATCATAAACACTGACAGATGCTCTGCAGTCAGCGCCAGTTACCCAATCAGATCAGCTACCTGGTTCCAGGGACCACACACACACACACACCCAGTGGGAGCTCTGATTTAATCTGGTGAAGTGCTAAGGTCGACTCCCCCGTTTCCTTCCAGATATGAATCTCTTTAAGACAGAATCTCATTTGAGTCATCGAGTTGGGAGGTGAGGTCATAGCCAAAAATGTCCCGCTGCTCCATCTCCCGTCCTGAAAGTATTATTTATGCCCTGACCGGCTAATTTTGCAAATGCCTCTGCCTGGCAAACATTTCTCTTCACTGAGGACCATATTGACAGTAAATAGGCTCACACCATCCATTGTCATTGGACTGAAAGGACTTTCCGTGGGGAGTTGGAAATCACATTTAGGCCTTTTCTCCACAGGCTTTTGTCTGGAAGCCAAAAAAAACTACCTCAGCTAGACAGTGTCTGAAAAGACAAATGACACACAGCAGTGCTGCCGAGACGCTTGATTTATTATGTTCTTAAAGCTGCTCTGTAAACACACTCTGACTGAGGAGCCGTCAGTCAATGCACATCATACTGTCAGGTCTGTTCAGCACCACGATAGACTGAAACAGAGACTAAAACCTGCTCACCCACAATGTCCTTGAGGTACAGGATTCTCAGAACCTGATGGCAGACATGTTCCAGCTGCAGCAAAATCATCTTGTTAGTTAGGCCACACACATCACAGATCCTGAAACATATGTGTTTAAAGAGTGTTTTGAGGTGTTTACGGGCCTTCATGTCCGACACGTCCTACAGAACAGAGTGGACCTTCAGTCCGATGTCTGCTCTGTGACAGAGCTCAGTGTCGCTGCCATGCTGCAAAAACAGCAGCACGATGACAACATAAAACACGTTTCTGTCTCCGCTCCTCATCTATCACCAGGTACTGTAGTTAGATCAGTGGTTAGAGTCCTTCTCTGCATGCGGAGCTGCCCTCGGTTTCTGTTTGCTCCTGCCATCATATCTTTTCATTGTTTGAGTGTAGTCTGTATGTAAATGTAATCTATTAATGTCAGTCCATACAGCAGAACATTCGTCAGTCAGTTAGCTGACTGTCCATCCTCCTTCATCCACTGTTGCTAACCTGATTAGCTGGACTCCAGTTTGCTCCTGTTATGAATGCGTCTGCCACCTTTTAGCCATCAATCTGTGTTACTTGTCCTGTGATGTTCATTAGTCACAGGGCGAATAATCAAACGTCTCACAGCACAGTATGCGATGCCATTAATGTTCATTTGTCACTTGGGGGAGCTATTTAAAGGTGATGTGGTAGGAGCCCTTGCTGGGCTTAAAAGGCACTAAGTCGCTGCAGGCTCGATCTGTCAGGGCTAAATTATTCATGTTGCTTAAGACGTCTGGTCACAGACAGAAGGAGCAAGGCGAGAAAATGTATTGTACGTGTGTGTCTGAGGTTTCACACAAAAACTGTGTTAAGTCCACATCTTCTAAATACACGATGAAAAGAGATCATGGCAGGAGCGAGCAGCTCCACGTGCTAAGAGGGACTTCAACACACTTCATTTATAACTCACCATTTCCTTCCTTCAAATTCAAATAGTTTTAATCCTCATCCTGTGCAGTCTGCCTCTTCCTGCCACATTTCTGTACACGTTGTGTTGTTACCGTTGTTGTGTACACCTGTCACTCACAGCGTGAATGTGTGTCCGTGTGTGTCTGCATGAGAAAAACTGACACACACTCATTCAAAAACAGCTCTGGTTCAGAACTAAAGGTCACAAGCTCCACAGTGAACAGAACACAAACATTTCCTGTTTCAAAGGCAAACTGAAGCCAAGATTATTAAGCATCAAGTGTTACATTCGTTTTTCATGTGGCCTCACGTTGTGACAGGTTTGGCACATGGAACCTGCAGGTTTCTCCGGACAAACACACAGAACCACGTGACGTGATGTGGAAATACATATGTGGACTGTTTGTTTTTGTATTTGTGCATTGTTGCTCCTTTCTTTCTTACTTTGTGAGTCATCAGAGAGTCACCATCAGCTGACACGTGGCCGGCAATTCATTTTCTGATTGTGATGTGAAGGCAGTAGCACTGTAACACATGAACACAGCCTGTATGAAAAGAAAACAGGAGAAGTCAAAGCGTCTCGTTTGAAAGGACTAAGCTAGTGCAGCATTTCTCCTGTGTGACGGATTAAAGTTTCAGTAAATTAGGAGGCAGAGACAGACAGAGACGGGGGTCAGTGATATCACTGTGTCTGGTAAAAAACACAGAATGCAGAAAGAGAAATAAAGACTGTGCTTCGCTCGTGGACTGAGCTGTTTTCAGACTGTCTCATTTAACTGGCAGTGCTGCTGTAATAGTGATTGTAATGTCTGTAGCATTCATTAGCATCTATGATTCTGATCCCCGATGAGTTTGCAGACTTCTTACAAGGCTGGAAGATAAAAAACATAAAAACATCTCACAGGCTAATTACCTGCCGGTTTTTGTAGCTGTTTGGAGCAGCAGCACAGTTTAAGTGACACCTGGGTGACATAATGAACGTGTTACACTTCCCCCGGTGTGCGCAGTGTAGCACAGAACTCCAGTAGTTAGTTGCTAGTTAGTGGCCTGGCACACACACAGGCAGCAGACATTTCAGGACCTCTCCTCTGGACAACTGCCAGACTTTGTGTCCCTGGACAAGACAATAAAGTATCAATTATTATTATGGTTTTTATTATCGTACGTCACTAGAGGGGAGCTTCATGCAGATTTCCAGGCCTGAACTAAACACGCGATTAATTTTCTGATGTGTAGAAATGTGAAGTTAAACACTCAGCTTTTAATATAGAGTAACACTATGTTTGAATGTAAGTTTTTTTAAAGCATGCAGTAAATCTTTAAGTGTGTGTAAAACAGGTGTATTCCCAGGAAATGCGCCTCAGGTCAATGACAGTGTAAAAGTTTACACAAAAATATTTTAAAGTGAGGGTTTAATGTGATGATGTAGCAACTATTATATTCATGTAGTGTTATACGTAGTTCAGAGTATCAGTACTATTACTATTAGTCCTCCACGTTAGCTCACTTAGCGAGGTATCAGTTCCTTTCTGGGGCAACTGTAGCTCAGTTGTCTAACAACAATTTCCTTAAGGGGATCAATAAAATAGGTCATTATTATTAATATTAGTATGAACCAGGGTTCTTGCCTCACAGTGAAAAGGACCCTGTGTGGGTTTTCTCCAGGCGCTCCGGATTCCTCCCACCATCCAAAGACATGCATGTTAGGTTGACTGTAAACAGCCCATAGATGGGAATGTTTGTCTGTCTCTATATGTCTGCAGCTCTGTGATAGACCGGTGACCTGTCCAGGCTGCACCCCGTATCTCAGCCAGTGACAGCTGGGATAGGCTGCAGCACTCCCACTTCCCTTAAACAGAAAAACAGTTGGATGATGGATGGATGGTTGTAACCAAGACCTGACCCACTACTGTCTACTCCGTATTTTCTCAGTCAGTGTTTGTATGTTTCCCTTTATTAATTGAAACAAAGCCAACAGGATTATATAAGAATGAGATTAACATCTAAGCACATAATCCTTTTATGTTGGAGGGGAGTCGCCCCCACGCTGGACTCTACCGCGGTGGTCAGGTGTGGAAGCTGTCCATGCTATTCCAGCCAATTATTTCTATACAGTTGTTTCCACACATGTTGATGAAGATGTAGTTGACTCAGAACCTGTGCTGCATGTTAAGTGTAAACCACTTCATCTTTCTGTCACCATCAACGTTCACTTCACTTAACCAGAGAGGTTAAGTGAAGTGAACGGCTGGTGGAGCTCGGCCTCTAATGAGACCCAATGCATCATGGGCCATCTTAACACTTTATTTTGGGCAACAGTTTGCAGTTCTGTCTCATCCATCATCTCCACTTCAGCCTCTTCTCTTCCATCTCTCTCTCAGCACCTCTTTACCGTCTCCTCTTTGCTTTGGCTTCCAGCTGCTTCTTCCCTCTGTTGGGACAGTATTGTCCTGTCTATCGCTTCCCTTTCTGTCATCCTTCATCCATCTGCTCCCTCTGCATTTACATATTCTGTGCCTCATACATTACAATCAACATGCACACACCGGCAGGTTGACTTCTGTCCATTATAACAATTCAACGGACCATGCAGCTGAATTTGACCTGCACATCTGCCTCTAACTGATACCAACTACAGTCCAACTGCATGACTGCAGCCTACAAATCACTAAACCCTGAAATGGCCTGAATCCATGAATAAAATGTCATTTACTGACAAAGCTGCTAGATGCTGCCGTACAGGAAAGTAATACACACGTTCCAGTTACATATGCAGTGCTCACATTCACACTAAAAGAATGTAGACCTGGTTGAACTTGAACAGCACTAGTCTGGATTTGTCATACTGTAAAGAAAAGCTACAGATCTACAAACCAACAGGAGACATCACTTCCTTTTCTCTTCTGCACTGATTCGTTAAGCTGAACAGCCAATCAGAGTGGTCTCTCTCACTGACGAGGTCTATCTTCAATTTCAAACACAGGGCTCATAGACAGGCTGAAACCATCGTAAGCTTCAGAATGATGCGGACTGTAGGATACCACTGGAATGTAATTTAATTCAGTTCAATATGCTACGTCATTCATCCCATAAGGGACAATTTAAGGCACGCGACAAAAAAACTATTCACAAAAAAAAGTCGGTACACTTTCACCACTATTCCTAATGAATAAACCAATTTATTGTTAACAGTGTTGAGATATTTGTGCTGAAAAAGGGAGATGTCCTACACTACATTACAGCACAGCTCACTCTTACTCACTTTAGACCTGTCGTCTAGTGCTGCTCAAGTGGGACTGCTGGCTTTTCTACATCATTCTGTATATACTTACTTCACTGTAGCTTCATTGTTGACCTTAGTGTCTGTATGGGGATTGTTGGAAACATGTTAAACCTATGTGGTGAACTACATCAGATAAATAAAATGTCAAATCATTTTCTGTGCACTGTGAAATCACATTGTGCTTTGGGTCAAATGTCATCCAACAACCTTCTGTCCTGACATCAGTGAACCTCTGTGTTTACGTCCTGGTGGCCCTTTAACATGAAGCTGTGTCTATTTGTCAGTCCACATCACAATCACAAAAAAGTCCACTGTGTCTTATTCATTAATGCCTTCAGCTACTCTGTGTTCTCGGCCAGTTGGGGTGATGAGATTTATCAAAAAAAAGAAAAATAGTAAGAGATTAATAGTGTAGTTGGTTTTCTTTCTTATTCCTTTAATTATCATGTGACCCTCTGGCTGCCGTGCGACACATTACAGGCTCCTGGCCCCTGTGTTTTGTTGGCCTGACAACGTGTGCATCATAAATCACAGACATAAATCACGCATGCAACTTGGAAATCTGCTCTTGTCCACACCTGAATCGAGTGTTTCAGCTCAGACATGACAGTCTCCTCTCTCCATCAGTAAGTGAGCTGCAGCTGAGTGCAGCTTGATCTTCTCCGTCTCTGAGAGTTTCCAGCTACATAACAACAAACAGGAGGGAACTGCGGTGTTCAACGGAAACCCATGAAGTGTGACAAAAATCCATGTGAGGCAATGTCCCACTGTGGAAGGAAATGGAGCTAATTCGATGCTGCTGTCATTGTCGTGTGACGCCTCCCCCCTCCCCCCGCACCCCCTCCCTCTGTCTGACTCTTTAATGAGCTGCGTGTATTCACAGTAGCCAGATGCCAGCGGACGTCCATTAGCTCATATCACTGCCCCACCCCGCCCACACATTACCCCCGTCTCTGCCCTCCTCTTTCCCGCTGTCTCCTGCTGCGTGTGGGACCCAGAGATGGGTTTGCTGGAACAGTCCTTTCGTTTGTCGCGGCAGTGAAATTGTTTCAGTTTGCTGCTGTAAGATTCTGTTTCTCCTGATTACTGAAGTGAAATGTCAATAAAAAAAGCAGAATTTAATTTCATTGCAGCACTAAATGGAATCTATCCAGCCTAAAACAAACAGGTCTGACAGTGGGACAGAAACTACCTTCAGGGGCCCTCGAGGACGTTCTCAGGGCTTAATGAATAAGTCAATAAGTGATAAATAATTAAGTTTTACTGTACTTTCATTCAGTAGAAATGATTCCACCCGCAGTAGAATCTGAGACATATTTGTTGAGTTTAGAATATAAAATGCTTGAACCTGAACTGTGTATGTTTAGCAGCTGATTGAGGTTTTATAATAAAAAGCACAGAGATCCAGACAGCAGGCTGTAAGTGGGTCGACCACTCATTTTGGAGTCCTCTTGTCTAAAGTCGACACGCAGGAGTGAGAGTGAGTGAAAAATCATTATTTACTAAAACGTTTCCAGATAAAAGGGAGTTCTGGAAATCTAGCCAGCTTTAGCCTGAGATCCTGCCCTGTTACGCTCCACCCAGGCCTCCACCATAATCAGGGTGATTCCTAAGGAATCAGGAGATGTGTAGTTGTGTAGTAGTAACACACTAAGCCTGGATAAATCCGCAGCTGAAAATAGTCCCAGTATTGGTTCAAATGGACTATTTTAACTCACTATAGGAAATTTGGGGCTGAGAGCCACAGAGGCTTGAACATTTTGAGAGATCCACGCTGTTGGTCTCGGTCATAGTCCTGATTAAAGTGCACTCCCGTTCCTCCTCCCCTCTTCTCCTCCCGCCCACACTTTCCAGTCCCTCCACTCCCACCGTCTCCACCACTCCTCTGTCAAGCTCCTTGGTGCCGCATGGCTAGCAGTGCCTCACCGAGCAGACACTCAGCCCAAACGCTGAGTCCCAGCGGGGAGTTTCACCATGTACTGGCTGTCTAGCTGGGACACGATGGAGGAGCACAGCGGGGGGTGGAGGTTAAAACAAGCTCATCTTTTATTAATTGGGGGGCGCCATTAAGTGATCTTTATTAATCATTCACAGCCTACGTTTCATTACAGCCACTGTCTCTTTGGATTTGGTTCGAACAGCAAGAGAGGGCAGGCGGCCCGTTAATTACCATCCATGACTGTCACCATCACAAGCTTTGTTTGGAGTTCAGTTTGCCACACAGACCTACAGAAGCGTCTGGGGCGAAAGTCGAGTCAGTTACATTTCCATAACGAGTGCTTTTCCATCCACCAGCCACCTGTCATCATACGCTGTGCTGTGAACATATCATGACATACATGAGGTTCTGAGTGAAAAGTGGCAGCAGATGAAACATCAAGATCAAAACATAAATGTGAGACTTGAGTGAATTTCCATCATGTTCTCATATTTGACCCTATTTGAGACTCATGTCACGTGCTCTTCGTGTGCTGTGGTAGCTGTGGTATCATGGCTCCTGTCTGGAGAGCGGTCGCCACAGACTGTTCATCTCAGTGCATCTGATGAACTCCTGATATTCTCATGACATTTTCTGTGAGTCCAGTTAGAAAGTAATCCACCAGGAATATGAGCTTGCATGCACATGATTTGCGAACGCGGCATCCTGCTGGATAATGTCACGCTGCGTTGCAGAAAAACTGATCCAGTGTTTCCTCTGCATGAGCCCACGTGATTCTGATGGACCCCCTGTGGTGCTGGTCACCGCTGCATTCATTCTCTCCTCTGTTCAAATGAGTAGGAAGGGGATTTATTGCAGCCTAATAATGTCAGAACTTCATCTTCCTTTGCTGCTGTCATGATTACTACGGCTGTGTGAGCAGAGTGTAACCACGCTTCCTTTTATTTCCTTCACTTTAATGTTTCTGTAAAATGTGTTTTTCGATATTGCTCTTAAGCTAAATGCAAACGTCTTTGTGGCTGACAAGCTCTTCAGTCATTCAGTCATTCTTTGAAGACTAAACAGGAAAAAAACCTTTTCATTTTCATGGCATGTGCCAAACGTTGCTGCACCGTCTTGGAACAGCCGTGAATATCCAGCATGTCGTAAAGGAGAAGTTCTGGATTTACCTAAAAGTGTCTGACTGTGATGTAGCAGTGGCAGCATCTCACAGTTCATTCAAACTTTCTCCTCATTTTTTTCCCCCTTTGTACAGAATGAACATTTGACATTTCAGTTATTCTGGGGGGGGGGGCTCCCACAAAGACAAACAAAGACCTAAAAATCAATAAATCAGTCAATCATTTTTATTTCAAACAAACAAGCATATTTTCAGCTTTTATCATCATTCATACATTCACAGTCCATTTTATTCGTTTGAAAAGGAGTAGGCTGAAGTTTTAACTTATGTAGCCGTACCCCTTTCATACATTGTATCACTTACTTATTTTATATATATATATATATTATACTTACATACTATATACAATGTTTAATCAAAAAACAATTTGACTAGACAAAACACCCACAAGATAAAAAAAGAAAATCAATATCTTTCAACAAAATCAAAAACAGAAAA